>VWZV01009557.1:2348-242956 GCA_013397155.1 Irena cyanogastra | reverse complement strand
AAAAAAAAAAAAAGAAAAGTTATAAGATTCACTCATGTATTTCTGAAACTGCCTTTCATGGCTTGTGACCTTTTTCTCCTTGATGTTTAGTGCTGCTTTGGGAAATCGAAATAGGTATTGAGGCAACAACTGTGAACCATAGCAAGGGCATAGTCATACATATTTGTGTCTGACCAGATTCAGAGAAAATTGAGAAATGTATCTGAATTCACTGCTATAAAAAGGTTAACCTTACAATAGTTGCCTTAGGACAAGCTTGAAGATAAAGCCATTTAACTTTAATGAATAACTTAAAATACAAAGGTCTAGTTATTCTAGCTGTTCCTGGGGCGGAAGCAAAAAGGTTTTATTGAAAAAAGACTGTAGAAAAGCTTAGTCATTCAGACCTGAAGAAGCAGGGAAAAACAGGTCTTGCATGGGAAGGATTTAGGAGAAAATTCTATTGTATAAATGAGTATCTTCTGAACTACCTCACCCCAGATGTAGGTTCCACAAGGAGACTGAACTTAATTAGCAGTCATGAACTATGCTTTTCTTTTTCTTTTTTTTTCTTTTTTTTTTTGTTTTGTTTTTTGTTTTTTTCTCCATAACTCTCCCATCTCTTGCAGTAGCAGTAATGTCTGTGCCTCTCCCTGTGATGTGGCGCGGTGCTGAATGAAGCACTGGCCTTTTCTGTATCATTTACCAGGGAGGGCATTGGACAACAACTTTCTGAAGGCCGGTGTGCTTTACTGCTCCAGACTGAGCTGTCTAGTAAGGTTGAATTGATCTAACCAATGCCTCAGTGCAAACAAGGCCTTGAAGGTGGAGTATGTCTGTCTGCTATTCTAATAGTGGAGACAGGTCTCATTAATTCTTGATGTATACTAAAGGTGGGCAATCTTCATTGACTACAGTGTTTGCTAGCCTTTTCCAGACTCCTTGGTCATTTTCCTAAAGCAATGACTCACTACTCCATCACTGCACTGATTACATTAAATTGTTGCTATTATTACAATGAAAGTAACATAATGTTTATGTTACTTCACTTTGTGCGCAACTGCCAGAATTCTTGAAACTGCCCTCAATTGAAAGAAACCTACACAAGCATTTTGGCATTATTTAGACTCTTTCTGATTATGCTTTTCAATATTGTAGGTAAAAACTTGGAGCAAATGACCAGATCTTTTTGTGAAACCATTAGTATTGTGTGAGGGGAAATCAGGACATTACTGCTCTTGAGTATCTACTCCAGTTCAGCCTCACAGATTTTTTTTTTTTGGTACAGAACAGGCCAAGAGTAATGTTGAGGCCAGGGGTAACAGGGAAGATTCCCCAAAATGAAGTCTACTTTTTCAAAGCATTCAACATGGATTATAATACAATGCAGTTAGGTTTGGGGGGTTTTCTAACAGTAGCAAGGAAATGTACAGATAAACAGAACAGAAGTCAGATGCCAAGAGAATTTATATTTGCATTTACTTTAGTAAGCAGAGGGTTGTATACAATCCCAATAGAGGGTTTCAAAACTGCCTCTGAACTCTGTGCTCAGAAGAAAAGAGATTTCAAAATGTAGTTTCTGCTATATGCAACATAAAAAACGCCCTTGTCATCCTTTTTGCCTACTTTTTTCTTTGTAATAGAATGAATTTGAAGACATGAAAAAACACAGTATAGTGTAACAAGGAAGAAACAGTACTGAAGTCTGACCTTGGTGGATTATTTATGTGCTTGAAGTTACACAAGTATTTTGTTCTGCTTACCACAGTAACTGGAGCAAGGGGAGAAAGACTGGGTGAGTAAGGATTATAGTGGAAAAAAAGGCTGCTATTTTGAAATGGAAATTTATGACATTGACCCGAGAATTGGTGCAGAAGGCTGGTGAATTGGAGCTGAGTTTGAAATGTAGCACGAAAATGCCTTCACACCTTTTGTCTAGAAAAATTAAATCTTCTAGAGCTGTGTTTGCAATGGAGCACATATCAACTAATCATTTCCTCACAGCTTCATTACTTTGTTTTCTATCCTGTTTTCAGTCTGAGAGGAAGAGAGAAAGAGAAAGCATGTCAACAAATTTTTTCTCATTGCCAAGCAAATATGAGATACTTTAGTATACAATTTCAGGTATTGCCACACATTCAGTGTCTCTTGTCCTCTTTTGGCCATCTGACTGCTATTGAAGTAATTCCTCTTTTATTTCTTGTAACAAAGATGAAAAGATGGTCAACAAACCTCACAAATTCACCTGCCTCTCAAAGGCCATTTGCTGCTTCAGGTGCTACTGTTTGCCTTTGAAGCAAGATAAACCAAAGCTCTATTGCATCTCTGCACCATCTGCATCAGCATGAAAAGAATGTTTTGATAAAATTCAGCTTTCAAATTGCAATCTAAAAGACCCTGTAATGTTTGGGCTGTAACTTTAACTTAAATCATTCAGTAATTATAATGATGTAAGGAGCTTGGGGAAGGGGAAGTGGAGGACATAGCACAGAATAGTCTCCAATGTGATATTTTGCTCTTAAAGCTCAGTGCTGAGAACCATGTATCTTCATCCCATATCCCAGTTTTAAGAAAGGAATGAGACTCACAACACTTCTCTTCATTTGAGTTATCCCATAATAGAACCAGCAAACTTATTTTTGTAGTGAATATGCCGGACAGGGAGGCTACGTCCAGAGTTACTGAAAGTGATAAACTCTTTTTAATTTGTTTCCTTTTGTTCTGTCATCCAGGAACCAGGGTCAAACAATATTTCCTGGATTTCCTAGAGAGAAACTATATTCACTCTATCCTCACTCTCTACCCACCCCTCATCCCAGTTCAGTGTTTCCCATGCTTCCATGATTAGGGTGTAATAAAAAAAGTGTAGTCTTTCCCCCATTCCAATCCCATCTGTGCCTGGTTTTGGAACTTTCCTATGGTGTCACTTTCAGGTTAGATTTATATCTACTTCTGTTACTTTATATAATTTTCAGTAGGACCTCTATGATACATGTTGATATTTCTGCTTCAAACCAGTTATTTTTACTGATAACGTAGGAAATAAAATTAGCAGTCTTAGTTTTCAGCAAATCCTTTGGGATCTTTACATTACAGTGTGGAATGATTTTCCAATGTTTTTGTGAAAGAAACTATGTACAGTATAGTGTCTGAGCGTGTCCAGTTTTTTGTTCAACTACACTCTAAGAGTAACAAAATAGGACTTCTGCCACAAGCACCTTTCTTTTGTGATGGCACAAATTTGGTAATCCAGTTCTGTGCATCATGTTAGAATTGTTGCCAATCATTCATCAGCTAATTTGACTTTTAGAAGATGCAAGAAGTGAAGATGGACAACATAGATGATATTTATTAGAAACATTTTTGTTTCTTTTTATCCAGAACCAAAATCAATGCCCCATTAACTTAATCTTATGAAGTTATCTTTATAGTAAAAGAGGTTTCTGAACTGAAAGCCATTAACAAATGCTTCACAGATCCTCCAGTTAAATAAAAATAATGGTGAAAAACTCATTTATAATTGAAAGAGAGCATTACATTAAATAAAGTTTATCATTTACTACTGGGAAATACCTGTGTTGGAATCCCTGTCTTGAAACTGGTAAGTAACTTCAGCAATGAATGAACATGAAATAGTACTTAAAAACAAAATTTTCTGTTCAGTCAGTTTAATGAAAAGATAAGAACTTTACTGAGATGTTTTATCTAATTTTTAGTTCTCTCTTTAAAATGGTTACTACCCTATTTTAATTCTGCCTGGGATAAGCTAAGTTTTCAAATTCTCTGTAAGTTCCCTTTGTCCTAAATATGCTGTACCATTTTTGAGCAGCACTAGTAACTCAAGAGTGACTTTCACTTGTGGAGGCCTTTACAATTCACACCCCTGAGAGAGGAAAAAAATGTCCTAAGAACATCCATGAGTGGAGAAAATACCCTACTGAGTTGGACTGTGGATCTTTTTTTCTCAGAGGGTAGCAAGAGACCCTAGCACACATCAAGTATTTTGAGTGTATGTCGAATGCCATCTCTCCTCCAGATATGCTCATTGAAGTTCCTGCTGTGCTTTTCCCTCTGCAGTTTTTATTATACACTCCTTAACCAAGACCCTTTCAAGCTGGAGGACCTTCTCATCAACAGCTTCCAGGTCCTGTTGGTTGTTCATGTCACCAGAAGATGGAAGCTGGATGGAGGGATTCTGGTGACAGTGGAACCTGTGTGTATTAATTTCATCATTCTCCCACATCTCCAGGCAGAGCATCACTGGGCAGTATCCACCTGCTCCTTGGTTAACCTTCAAGAAGTGATGAGGGGTGTCAGGGTTTCTCTGCTTCATGCCCTCCTCCAGTTCCCTAGCTCTGTATTTTCAGTGCCATATCTCTTCCCTTTCTATCATTTGTTGTTTGTTGTTGTCTATTTTTTGTCCTTGTTTTCATTACCTATAGCCTTCTTCCTCCCTTGGGGATCTTCAAGGTTTTGCTTATACAAAATTCTGGTTTTTTTAAACAGAAAATCAAATAGAAACAGCAGCAGTAGGAGAAACTATTTACAGAGTGCACACAAGCTTGGCCACCATCTTCAAACTCTTTTCTTTGAGCTCCTCTAGCTTCTGTGGCTCTTACAAAGGTAAATTTTTGCCTAGTCCTTTCACTGTCCTTTTTTTGGACTTATACATGAACTTATCCAGTTCCTGTCTGAACTTATTACTCGGTTCTGCTTCCACAACATCTTTTGGCAGCAGAAATACATTAGCCACTGTAAAGTAATGTGTTCTTTTTATCTGTTTTAAATTAATTCCACTGAATGACCAAACTCTGAAATTTGATGAAAAATATTCATCCTTATAGCCACCTTCATGATTTCATAAAGCTTGAACAAGTTTCACCATGCCTTCTCCCAGCTGAAAATTTTTAAGTCTGGTCTCCTAAGACAGCCTCTCCCTTTAATCCCTTTAATAATTTCATTTGTCTTCTATGTATCTTCCCTACCTTTTTCATGTCCTATTCTAGATATTAAGACCAGTTTCTTTTTAGGTCCTGTGAACAATTACTTTTACCATCTTTTGTATAATTTGTGAATATGTCTGTTGATCTCAGTGCTGTAAGTCTTCCAAAGGAACAGCTCTACCTGGAGTGAAGTGGAATTCTTATTCAAATAAGCTCAAACATATCTGTAACAAGATAGATGAGGTGAAAAAACAGTAGATCCTAGCTAGGAAGACAGTAGAGAGAGCAAATTAGAGTTGCCTTTGGATCAGTACCTGAGACCTGAGATGGAAAAGCCAGCTGCTTATTTTGGAGCTGGTGATCTCCATGCCGAGTATGGAAAGAGGAGAGGAAGGGGTGTTCCTTAAGCATCATTAAAGTCTTCATAGATTTTGGTTCTTTTCCTTAATTTCTTTTCCAATTTTCAGATGCAGAAGTGCCAAAAGTGAACAACTAGGAGAGGTTTGTATCAGAGACTTCATGACATTGAGCTGTTTGTGTATGTGTGATGTCCCTCATATGATGCACTCTGACTTGAAGGCCTTGCACTAGAGTTCAAACAAAGAGATGTAGGCTGAGGAAAGAATTTTTTTAAAATCTATTTTCCTTAAAGAAGTAATTTCTTTCTAGAAATCAGACATTTTGCATATTACATTTTCTTATTGGCACCTCAGCTCTTGTCAATTCAGTATTCATATAATATTAGCTCTTGTCAATTCAGGTTCATATAATACTCATATTCACAAGGTAGGATGATTGTAAAGGCAATTGCACAGACAGCAGACTATTCTTTTATAAGGTTATTTGCTGTTTTAGTTTTGTATTTTAAAAATCCAGACATTTTAAATCCCATTTTATAACAAATAAAAGAAGGTGCTATCTTTTGGGGGTTTTTAGGGCGTGTTGTAAAATATCCAAAGAATACATAAAATACCTATTTAAAAATTGATATTTTCACACTTATATTCTTATGAATGCTGATTACTGGAGAGGAAAGGATTGGTAATGTGAAAGCCCTATGTCCTTTTAAAGCAACTCTTTGTTATTAAAGTAAACAAGTTTGAAGAATTAACCTTTTACTAATGATCAGCATACCCTCTCCATTTTTTATTTCAAATAGACCAGCTAACACCAGATCTTAATTATTTTTTTTATGGAGGGAGGCGACAATTAAAGCAAAGTTGTGTTTTAACCAAAAAACTTGATAAAGCCATCATTTTTTCAATTTCAGATCATGTTTACTGAAGCATATTTCTCTGGATAGGTCTACGTAAAGTCCTTTATAGTATTGTGATTGATGTCTATGAGTACAAAGGCAGTGAGATGGCAATCACCAAAGAGGGAGAAGAGCTATGAATAAATTTAGGGTTGAAATTTAGAACATTTCTAATAATCAGAAGAATCAGGTTCTGAGCAGTTTTTCAACAGAAGTCTTGGTGGGATGATCTTTCAGTACAGAGATGACATATGTGATTTCTAGCTCTGCCAGCTTAATAACAAGACTGTAACACAGCCTGCAGTCTTTATTTTTTCTGCAGAACCAAAAAATAAAAAACCTAATCCTGAATTCCACAGTCTAAGCATCCTACTGTCTATGTGGGACAGAGCTGCATTTCTAATTTAAGGGATGAAAGGAAAAAAATCAACACTCTTCTCCACTACACCTTGCCTTTGACCTCTTACTGAGCTGTGGATTATTTAACATAACTTTTGTGAAAGCATCAGTGGAAGTTTTAGACACAATTGTTTTTCTGCTGGATGGCACTGCCGTCAGAGTAGAGCTGGGAGAAAGGCTTATGCAAGTGTTTCTTGTTTTCTTCAGCAAAAGGTCAGCCAAGATTAGCTCAAAATACATTAAACAGTAGGTTAAACTGTGCCAGCTGACTTTGTGCAGAAGTAGATTAGGAGTGCCCACAAAGGCCATTCCACAACTGAGCTCCAGAGGCAAGTGAACTCAGAAGGAAAGGACAGCTTCTGCCATTTCTGTGGTGACTGACACAGCTCAGTAGCCGTATCCATGCAACCAGTTATGTCTGCTTCAATCTGAATTACAGTCTCCTTGCAGAGAGGGCTGTTGAAATATTAGGCTGGTAACATTTCTGGACGGGTTGAAAATGCTGAGCTTCCAGATATATGCATTCTGAGATGCCTTCCTGTGGTGCACTGAGAAATGCCTGATAGATGGAAGGAAAAATCAATGGGCAATACGGACTTGTGCTTGCTTCCATGCTGCCCTGATGCCCATTTCTTCTTGGCCTATATGAATGGTTCTGTACTGCACTGCTGGTCCTTGCAAGTGCTGAAATGCTGCTGAATGGGTGTTTGACACCTTGACCAATGAATGTCAGTAGATCTTTACAGGAGCAAAAAGTAAGAAACATGTACCAAATTATAACATCTGCTTTCCAGCAGTGAGTGACTTATGAACTTCCTAAACCACTTGTTCTTCCTAGGAGTTACATCCCAACTGCTGTATTTATTAGCTATACAAGAACTTTTACTTCAGTGTTGATTTTTCGGGATGTTTTTCTACTTTGTTTTAAATCTACTTATGCTTTTGACCTCCATAACATCTCACGGCAATAAGTTCCACAGTTTAATTATACATTAAAAGAAGGACTCGCAATGCACTGTAGCTACATATTCCTCAAAGCCTGTTTGCCATTTTAGCGCCCTCGTTGCAAAGTTCCAGCCTACAGAGAAACTAGAAATGGAAAAGATCTATTGTATCACAGTGTTAGCTCCAGCTTTAATAGAAAATGTTTCAGTCACAGCTTGACATGATAACATCAATGTACTTAAAAGATACAGCAGGTCTCAGAACAGTCTGCAGGGTGTGAAAACAAAGACTTCTACAGCCCCCAGGGTGTTTTTCCTCAACAGGATGAAGGGCAGGGTTCATGCTAGAGCTGCTGTGAACATCTCTATTGGAATAATTGATATTTTGAGTAGGCTTGTCATTTTCCTGACCATTGTAGTTCTAAAGATATTTCCTGTCCTTCTTCAACAGTTGCTAGACTAACACTGTGTGCATTTCCTTGTATAGGTATTACAGAGCTTGCATTGTTGCATTAATGAACCACAGATTGTAAGTATCTTCGTGGGGTATATGGTTGGTTTTCCATATCATAAACATTGCTTAAAGAAGAGGCAACAAATTGGTGACAGTTTACCACAAACAGTGGGTCTAGAAGTAGAGCTCAGTCTTGAAACATGAAGGTAGTAACTCACTGTGGCTACATAATTTTCTAAGGATTATGCAGGATTGTTTCTCACTGGAAATTACTTGATCAATAGTGGGTTCCTTATTTTTCCCCTAAGCTTCTTCTGTATTTCAAAGAAATGGGAAATTAAGGAAGCATTACATCACTTTATTTTAGATCACATTAGAGCATCACAGTGGTCATGTCTAAGATTATATAAATTATGAAATAAGAACAAAAGAAAAACTCAGAATAACCGTAAATTATTGAAAAATGCAATTCCCTCTGAAATAATTTGGAATAAATTAAGATCAGCTAGTTTAAACAAAAACTCCTTCAGTAACCTACTGAAGGCTTTTCCTAACAAACAACAACATCAACACTGCAGATTTATATAATGCGTTTATTAAGTGGTATACAGATGATTGATGGGAATATTTCATACATCTCTAAAAAACAATCTCTTCTTGAGTAGAAAATTTGTAATTATCAACAATAATACACTGTATTCTGGATCAGCGGTGTGGTTTCTGGATATCTGGATAATTCCATCTGTAGGCAAAATATATGAGCTGCTGTCCATTTTTCTCTTCTCAGAAAATAATAGGAAACAAATGCTGAAGAAAATGCCTAACTATGGGCTAAAAACATTCCTCCAAATCAATCCTCAGTATTTTATTAAGATATCATAGATTTTACATTAATACAGATATTTTTCTCAAAGAGAAAAACTATATTATGAGTTTTTACTCAGGAAGTTTTAAATCCTTCAATCCTTTTACTGGATGCAAAGTTTTATTTCCAGTTTTACTGGATGCAAAGTTTTATTTCTCTTTTACTGGATTCAAACTTTTATTCAAAGTTTTATTTAGTTCTATTTCTATCCTGTTTTAAATGGAAGTTTCTAAGTCTTATGATTGTAGAGAAAGTATTATAAACGTGCAGCAAAGGTTCAGTAATTGTAAACCAAATAAACCTTTGTAACCCTATACTTATTTTAAAATTCTTTGATACTTGAGGGGAGTAATACAATTCTTGACAACTGGGACAAAAGACTTTACCATGCTTGGGACTGAACAATATTGCAATTCCTACCTCTTTGTAGCCATTTGTTATAATGAGAAATTACTTAGATGGTTTTGTAGCCTCACTTTGCATTCCAACAAGCTCATACAGATTAAGTGACTCCAAAATGAAGATGTTACTTATTTTCAAATGTATATCCTTTGTTGCAAAGTGCCCTCAATTAAAGGGGACATTCTGTACTATGCTGAACAAAGACAACAAGCTTTTGTAACAGATAAAATTTTGAAAAAACTCAGAAATTCATCACATCACCTGCCTGAGTTTATTTTACCTAGATAGAAATGTCATACGCAGTTTAGTTAGCACAGTATATACTATTGCTAGGTTTTAAACTGGGTACAGGTATTTAATATCTGCTAATATATGTAGCAAGAAGAATAAATTGCCAGTTTGTAGTTAGCTGAACACAAAATTGGAAAAATTTGGTACAGGACAGTCACTTAAAAGAATTCAATTCTATTGACCCAAATCTCAAAGCTTATCATAGGCTTTTTATATACTTTTAACCATTATAAGTGGCTCTGATTTATATACATTTCTAACTGAAGCAAGCCTTCTAGACTGCACATGCATGAAATCCACCTACCAGGCACATGGGGACTGTGGAGCAAATAAGATACAAGCAGCAACACAATTGTGCATTGACTTTGAGGAAAAAAATGGATGCCTAGTGAACCATTAGCATCATCACAATAAGTTTTGGTCAAAGCTGCCCTTCCCCACCCTCACTGAGAATTTGCATAGTTAAAAATAGTAAAATGGTTTTATTCAATATTCCTATTCCTTTTTTTTTTTGGTACTCAACATTAATTTTTGGTGTCATTCTCTTCCAGGTGTTTGTGTTCTACAAAAGGTTTTTGTTTCTAAGTACATGTTCTGCTCTGGTAATTATCCCTCCTGCACTGTAATTCAAGCCTGAAAGTTGATTTATTCTCCATGTGTTCTTTTTACAATTAAATGTGTCGCCTTTGTAACTGACTTACATCTGACAAAGCTGATCTAAACAGTTGCAGAAATGTCTCATTGCCTTCGCAGTTATGAGCCCAATTAACTTGTCAGCATTTTCCAATGGTTATTTACTACAGATTTACCACAGCTCTAATCAGCTACAGAGGCAGGAGGAGGAAGGACAATTGGGGTAGGGAATGTCTTTCCTTGCAGTTTTCCAGTAACAAGTGGAGCCTCATGACACAAGTATTTTAGGATCTGTAGGAGTCAAAATGGTGATGGGTCAGAAAATCATAAAGAGGCTTGTTCAGTGATTGTGATCTGACTCTGAAGCCTACTGAAATTAGTTTTTGTATGAATAATTATTTCATTCTTGGTTATTTCTACAGCCACATTTAAAAATGAGATTATCCCACGTCTTCGCATACTTCAGATGTCATTGGCATGTAATTTGGTACCTAAAGACCAGCTTCCACTATCTTTATTCATCATATCTCAGAATACCACAGCTGCATGGAAAAGGTGAAAACAGAACAAAATGACAACATAAGCTATTGTTCTGATAGCATTCATCCCTTTCATAATTTACGTTTTGCATGTATGCTGTATCACCCAAACTAAACTACTGTAGATCCTCCTAGGGGAGTATCACAATTAAAGTTGTGTGATTTAAATATAGCTAGAGACAGCAAGGTGCCTTGCTGGAGAGCAGGTCAGTGCACATGGCACTTTCTAGAGCTGTTGAAAAGTGCAAAGATCAGAAGCTGTTGATCTAGCCTGACACCTTTACAATGAATACTGTGTTCAAAACACCTTCACTCTTTTATGAGACAAGAAGGAACTATTCCCTTTGAGAGGGCTCTGCTCTCATGCTGCAGATCTGTTTTCTTCACCACAACCATCAGAGCAGCAGAGCATTCCTTCCTGGCAGGGGGCAGGAGCAGCAGCAGCACTGGTGCTGCCAGAGGTTCCCAGCAGCCTCCTCCAGCCCTCAGGTCCATCACTGCCCACTAGTGACATGGTGGTACCATGGTGTTGGTGGTGCCAGATGGATTGGGAAACACTTTCTCTGTCAGGGTTCATCAAAACCTGTAATGTTCAGAAGGTTTGGTGCCCTTTGAAAAAAGGCATCTCTGTGAGTGTGGTTATTTTAAAATCTTGCTGTAATGAGAGGAGATGCTTTGGGGTGTGGGAAGGTATGTATTGTGTTCCAACACAAACTCATGTTGATCTGTCCATAGATAGGTCAAGTTGTGACTCTGGTTTTAAGATAATTTGAGTTGTAATTTTGGTTTTAAAATACCTAGGAGTTATATGTAATGAATATAAAACCAAAGTTGTTTCTTTAACAAGAGGGCGCTGTGGCTGAATGGAAACCATGGTAACTAGGGTGGTATAATGGTGGTACCTTGTTCCTGAGTGATAAAAATGCCCGTAGAGTAGGTTTTGTGCTTAGCAACAGAAAGGTTGAGTTTTCAAATAGCTCCCTCTAGCCCTCCATTACAGCTGCCACCCTTGTCCTATGCAGTATGTATCCCAAGCTTCATACTTTCATGTTCATTAATCCTTTAGGCATTCAATAAGCAGCAGAAAATACATTTCACACAAAAGAAAGTAATTTAATTTTTTTGGCCATTGCTTTAGAAGAATACATAACTCAGATCTCTTCCCTGTAGAGCTGTTGTGAAGTATGACTCATCCTTGCCCAACATGTTAGATCTTCACTTTAATTAGATATGTGCATCTAAAGATTTTTGTAAACACTTGCTGTTAATAGCATATTAATCCCTGTTTTACAATGGGAAGTAGAAGCAATGCTAATACATTTAATACATTAAGCTGTACATTTTAAGTCATCTTACAGCAGCACACTGACAGAAATTAATTAGAGAAATTCTCTAACTAGCGTATGTTGGCTGCCTTACAAATCACATTGGCATGAAAAATTGGAATAATGCAAATTTTACTCTACAATGAGGCTTAAATATTTTCTAAACACTAAACATTTTTACACAAATCTTTGATATCTACCTATGTGGTAAATCTGTATGGAGATCCAGTTTATTTATAATAATGAGTGAAAAGAGATAAAGTATTGCTACTTTCTTGCTGGTGACGGTACATGTGAAATAGGCTAACCTTTATAGAATCACAGAATGGTTTGGTTTGGAAGGGACCTTTAAAGGTCATTTAGTCCAACCCCTCTGCAATGAGCAGGGACATCTTCAACTAGATCCAGTTGCTCAGAGCCCCATCCAACCTGACCTTTGGTGTTTCCAGGGATGTGGCAGCCACCACCCCTCTGAGCAAGTAGTTCCAGGGTTTCACTGCCCATGTCATAAAAAAAAATATTCTTTATATCTAGTCTACATTGATCCTCTCTTAATTTAAAGCCATTTCCTCTTGTTTTATCACTATCTGCCTGTGTAAAAAGTCTGTCCCTTTCTTTCTTACAGGCCCTCCTTAAGTACCAATAAGGTTCACCCAGAGCCCTCTCCAGGCCTCTCCAACCCCAACTCTCTCAGCATTTACTTATTAGGAGAGGTGCTCCAGCTCTCTGATCATCTTCATGGTGCTTCTCTGGACCCATTCTAACAGGTCCACATCCTTCCTCTGCTGAGGACCCCATGCTGGATGCAGTACTCCATGTGGGGTTTCACTAGATTGGAGTAGAGGAGTCCTCTCTTGGCTTGCTGGCCCCACTTCTTTTTCATTTCACATACACACATTTTCCTCAGTACAGGCAGGTGAAATGTCTTCATACTTAGCTGGGATCTAACCAACCCACACACCAGTGCCAGCATATGACACAGCACAAATTGATGATCCAGAGATTTTACAATCTCTCTCTCGGGAGATTGTAAAAAAGAACAGGAATATTATGTCTTTCCAAATGTGGCTTAGCATACTTGAGTAAGCTTGACTGCTCTCAAAATCTAATATGACAATGATAATACCATGCGGTTTTTTTGTGTATATGTCTTTCTCTGTTGTGCAGAAATGAATCATATTTGTCTGTAAGCAACATAGCTTTTTTTTCTCTTTGTAAAGTTCACTGACATTTACTGACTCAGGATGTACAGTATTTCATAACCATAATACTGTATCACCATGTGTTAAAAGGAAGGCTCTAGGGTGTTAGACTGATTTTATTAACATCATCTGTACTTTAAGAGTGTTTTCACACGGTCAGATCAATAGCACATGATTTAAACATTATTGTGCCTTTTACTGCTCAGAAATCTTCACAGGGTGCCACTTCACATTTTCACAGAAGAGTATATTTCAATGTTTTTATTTGTCAGCCAGAAAAATCCCTGAACAACAGAATCTGATCTAGTCTTGTCTCTGAGAAATTTATAGACACCTTAGTGTCAATCTGAAGGCCTGATTGTACATACTTTTGATCACATGCGTAATTTCTTTTGGTGGGAACCTGACCATTTATGTAAATAAAGACTCATATCTAAGCTGCATGATCAGGACTTGAGAGTCTAGGTCATTCCATTCACTTGATGAGCATAATGGTGCACCTCTGCACTGGCACAGGCTGGACTTCACCTTTTCTCCTACAGTCCTTTTGTGGCAGGTCAGAATTTTTTGGCTTTCTTTTACCTTTAACTTGCATTTAAGCACCTGCCAGAAAGACAAATGTGTATATGTCACAGGACTATCAGAGAATCTTCCTGGAGTGATTTAAGTGACATGACAACAATTTGGTGTATGCTCCTAAGGCAATGATCAAAAAAATAGCAACCACATTTCTTCATGTGTCTGATGTAGACCTGAGGCGTTAAGAAATTGTGGAATTTTTTGTGTGCTGTCATTAAGAAAATGTGGGAGAACTTAAAAGTAAAATGTCACCTCACTTGTGCCTATCAGTACCATTAAAACATAGAATCAAGGCATCGTAACAGTCTGTAAGAGATTTGTTAACAAATATTTCATTAAGTTTGATGCCTTAGAAAATGAATAAGCTCCATGGATCTTTTAAGCATGTAATAAATGGAAACAATTTTCAGAAAGTGTTCAGACTGTAAGGTGGGTCCTGTAACCTTATTACCAGACAACATTACTACAGAGGAGTTGCTAAGAGAAGAGGAGCAGTTGTGAGCTTATGTATAATTTTTCTACATTACTGTTCATTAAATAAAATAAGGCAATATTAATTCCATTGGCAAGCCACGGAGAAAAAAAAAAGTTTTGCCTGGATTTGTGGTCGTTTCCTTGTTCACCCACCCACAGCCCTGGCTGCTGCTTTCCAGAGACAAATGCATTGCCTGGTACTAAGTATATGTAGAGAAAACACGCAAGCTGATAGGAAGAGTGATGGTGTTACTATTGCAGGAATGATCCTTAAACTGGGTATTTATATTCTGTTGAATGATTTCTTTGTCTTTTCAGTTATATTATAGTGCCTTTCCCCTCTATTCATGTTTTATAGATGAGGTGGTGGAGTTAGCTCCCAGTAGAAACAGGAATTGGAAGCATGACATTCCCAGCAAAGGAGTAAAGCACAGATGGATGGAACCAAGTTTCTTTTTGATAATGTTTAATATTCTGGTGATGCTGAAAGATATCTGGCCAGGCATAAGCAATGTGGAGAAACTCTTCCATCTTCCAGTCTTCTAGCAGAACAACAATGGGCAACAATCACAACTTGCAACAGGAAATTTTGCCCAGCTGTAAAGAAATTACTTTTCCCACACAGACAGTTAAGCAGTGGAATGGGTTGCCTGTGTTGTAGAATCTACAGCTTTGGAAGTATTCAAAGCTTGACTGCAGAAGATACATTATTCCCTTACAATCTAAATTACTCTGTGATTCTGTGAACTCAAAAATGTTTACAACATAGCGCCCAATCTTTTGAGGTAGCAAGTGGTCTGCCTCATTTCCAAATGAAATGCTCAGTTCTTTTTCCAAGATCATTCCTCCTGCCATTAGATCCCAAGTCTCTAGATGGCTACCTGCAGGTGACTTGGAAGCTGCCAGCCATGGTTAAAACTGTCATCTAGGTCCTGCAGGTCAGTAAGACCCTGTGCTCCTTATTCCTGTTGCCTTTGTAAAACCTTGATGGAACAACGACAAGCTTTGAAAGTATTACAGACCTTATAGATGCTGCTAATGATCTGCAACTTTATGAGCAAATTTAAAAAGTGAAATAGAGATATTTTGGTAGCATGGCAAGAGATGCATATGTAAAAAAGCATGCCTAGGAAAAGTCTATATTGATTCCTCATACCTATAATCTTTTATTCCTACTCTACTGCTAGCAGACCTCAAAAAAAACCCAGGTAATATTATACCTAACAGCAAAACAGAGAAAAACATAGCAGTAAATCAAGTAATGTTTTGTGTAATGACTTATCCAAGAGCTGTGGAGTGAAGCGTCCTTGCAGAATACAGAGAAAACAAATATTATTCTTGTTATCATAGTTTACATTTAGTAGTTGATCCTGGTAAGTCACCTTCCCAAATGATGCAAACAGGTCCCTTGAGATGTCCCTGCATAAATTTAATGATGTTCTTATAAAAATCTCTGGCCACCTGCAGCATATATAGATTTGCCAGGGCTTTGGGGGAAAAGTTTGATTTGCAGAGAGGGGTTATTTGCAAGGATTCAGCAACAAAACCATCTGCCTGCATCTCCTCCACAACCTGAAACTCTATTTTTGTCTAGTGTCTCTATTGAAGGGGTACAACAGATAGGCTGGTTTCTGATCTTTAAGCCACATTTTTTCAGCTGCGTCTTCAGATAACCACTCTGCAAGTGCAGAAACAGCTTGACCAATTGGAATGCACACTGGATTTTTGTCTCTTAAGTAACCAGTTTTTTCTTATCATGAAAATAGCTTGAAAAACCATTAGAATGTGAAGTTAGTTCAGATTCAAGTTGTCTTCCATTTGAAACAAACCTTTCATGAAGACTGGAAAAAAGCAGCGTATCCATGTCTAGTGCCAGGTGTAGAAAGAACATAACATTTGAAAATCCTTCATGACACATTCTTTCACCTGACATTTAAATATTTATCTACCATTTCCTTCTCTCATTTAGGAAGCCAAGATAATCTGTGCAGGAGAAGGCAAAGGAGATACTATCATTTCACCAAGGACAAAAGATTATTTTAGAAAAGGCATTTCATGTTAAAAACTAAAACCAAGGGAAATTGTCACAGAGCCTATATTAAATTCAAGACAGAAAGGAGTAGTAGCACATCAAGAGCCTTATGTAATTTATATCAATATGTCCTGCATTTTGACTTTAACTACATTTAGGTTTTCATCTTTCATTTTCAGAAGTATTAAGCAGCTAAGACAGAGGAAGCAGTTAATTTTGCACAAAGTGTGTTTTAAGTTGCAGCAAACTCAAGAGGATTTGAGTAAGCATGGCTTACACTCAGTTTAGCTTTTGTTCTTGATTGAGAACTAATTACACTTTTTTGGCAGCGTTAAACATGTTGTGCTAGAGTGCAATGTTGTAGCAAGGGCTGAATTCTGTAACAAGTTCCACAGCAGCAGAATCATAGCGCAGATTTTTGAGCCTAAAAGTCTAACAAGGGTTTCTCATACTGCTCTGTCAGTAAAACTATGTTTTTTCTTTAGTGTATCTCCAAACCATTGCAGTTTCACTGCTTTCTGAAGGCTAGAGAGTTATGTATGTATATATAGGGTATGGACTTTATGCATCATAAGCAGGTATTTATGCTATTTTTTGAAAGAACAGACTTGATTTTAGTAGCATCTTCTCAGCTTTTAATCATAGCTATGTGTCCATGGTAAAATTCAAATAATTTTATTCAAAATGTACTCAACAGTACATTTATTTCAAAAGGGTTAAGAAGCCATGATTAAATGTCAACCTATTAAGAGAGTCACAAGAAAAATGGCTCTATTTCTCAAATTGCTACATTAATGAAAACTTCACAATATAAAAGGGGTTTAATGTTGAAGAATTGCATGTGCTGAAGTGAGCTGATAGAATTTATCTTTGTTAAGTGATGACAGCTATGAATTTGTTCCCACAAAGGAAATCTTTAACTGGTGACAGCTAATTGAGAAAGGCAGAACACAGTATGAAATTTATTTCCTGCCTCTGCAGAGAAGCAAAGCCAAGAGTCTGGCATTATTTCTTCCTGAAGACATCTTCAGTAACCTGTTTTACACTGATTCATTGCTATTCAATGCACTTGCTTTCTATTTATTCCAGTTTCACTACAGCTTTAGGTAGACAGTAAATCAGCCTCACTCAATGTACACAATTAATTGCCTTTCTATGAAACAAGACTAGAAACCTGACACATGATACTTGTCAGCAAAGTAGAGGGGTATGAGGAGGACTGGATTTAGGTAAGAGTGGGAATGGTAGTAACTAGAATGGGACAAACTTTGTTTAACACAAGTCTTAGCATTTATTTTGGAGATTGACCAAAGGAAAAAAAGAGCCTCATTATTTTGTAAAAAAAGGGTGTCTGAATAAAATATTTTGTGTTCAGTTTGAACTGTTCTTAGAAATAAATGTCATTTTATACCACCACACTTAAATATGCTTTTAAAATTAAAAAAAAAAAAGTTTTAACAGTATGCTTTTCACATAAATAACCTAGAGATAATGCATTTCAGAAAATTCGTAGCAGCGTTTTGGTACATCTGCATGTTCAGCTTTTTGCCCCTAAATTTTGTGCAAGAAAAACATACTAAATTTTAATAACTTGTTGCTCCCTGTTGATATGTCTGATAATACAAGTAAGCTGAATATGGAGCTGGTGGCTCCAGCCAAAGGATAGCCACAGATGCTGAGAATGGTAAAGATTTTCTTCTTCTCAGTTACAAAAAGATCTCTTTTGATTTCTTTTCTGCCATGTTAGTGAATTAAAGTGGTTCATCAAGTGGTCTGACAATTGCCTGAGTTAGCAAAAAGAGAGGAGGTGGGCTGTAGTGGGCTGCAGCACTGGGAATGGGGTGGGGTAGTAAGGAACAAAGAAGGCTTCCCTCCCTGAGCAGCAGTGAGCCCCTTCCCCTGCCCACCCGGCTGTAGCCCCTACCACTGGCCCACCTGAGCCCCACCAAGAGAGACTTGAGCCCTGCTACGCTTGGTTCTCATGAAGAAAATTCATGGTGTGGAGGAATTATGCAACTGAGATACATAGGTTCCAGCTTTTAGGGGCCATGGAGACTGCTAAGATAGGCTCCACCTAACATGCAATTTCTGTTTGACCTTAAAAGGGATGCAAATCCACAACCCCACTTCACAAGGGGACACCTAACCATCAAGCCTGTGGCATCCTTTAGGCTACAGTGTTGTGCTGTGAACCCCAGAGACAGGGACAGAGGGCAGTGAAGGGTGACATGCAATGCACAACTCCCATACATACAGGAGCTGAACAAGGATCTGACCATCCAGGCTTACTGGGCTCTGCCCCTACTTCATTGCTCTGCCTCTACTTCATACTCAACACATTGCTGACCAGTCATGAAATGTGTTGATTTTTTTGGAACAAAGCCCTGTGCAATTAACAAAAGGGCATACTTTAGGTCAGAGAAAATGTCTCGAGGACTCCACTTTTATCTCTTTTCACTTCGCCAACACAGGCAATTATAACCAGCTCTGGACTTCCAGTGCACCTAGGTTACCAGTGCTGTCTGTTGTCCCTTCTCCAGGTCTCAAGCTCTGTGTTAAGTAGAGCTTCCAGCTGGGACTTTACACTCAGGCTTCCAGTTCCAGCAGCCCTGGCAGGACTGACTCTAGCTTTCACCAGCACCATATGCAGCTCATCCCACCGAGCAGTGGGATTCCTCAGTCCCTGTGTGATCTCAGCTTCCAGGTGTGGGTGCCACTGAGTGACTTTTTCAAAAGTAGGGATTCACGTAACCACACCATCACTTCCCTCAGCTTACTAGAAACAGTGACCTCATGCTTACAAAGACATCATGCATTTTCCATTCCCATCTGAGGAATCCTTATAGGAGGAACTGTGGGGTCTGTCTGGCCTCAGTTCCCTCCCTCCAGGGTAATGCAGCACTACTCCTCTCAGGAGGACAAAACATCTCACCTAAAAACAGCTTCTGCAGTTGAAGTAACCCACACTGAAAGGAGATTTTGTACAACAATCACAAAAGAACCACCTTGACAGACTTATTTTTTAAATTCTTTTCCTGGTGGCAGACACATCAAACCCTACTCCACCCTGCAGAGGCACAAGAGCACCACAGTGCTCTCCCTCTAGCATGATACAGGAGATGTGCTGCTGCTGCTTACCACTGCTGCTGTGTACATCTAAGTCTCTGACCAAGAAAAATAATGTCAAGTTTCTTTTAGATAATTTAATCCATGGGATTTGTGGCTTTTTTCAGAAGAAAATACTTAGCTCTGGTAACAACACAGCAGTACCTAAATTGTGAAAGGTTAACAGAAGTCATTAGACTTGTAGGTTGCTGGAAACAGATTTAATAACAGGCACCAACAGGATGTTTTGATTGCAAATAGCACATCAGTTGGTGTACAACTTGCTACAGTCTCAAGTACCAAAATCTGTTTGCACCTGAAGCTCCCCTGCCCTGTCAGTTCAACAGTGGCACCATCTGATTAAGAGCCAGGAAACTCCTGTATAAAGGAGCTTCAGAAAGAGCTGTGAAATGAGAAGCTTCATGCAATCTCAAACATGCAAGCATGATGCTCACATGTAACAAGGTGAGACAGCTACCTTTTTTAACTTTTGCATTTTGATCCTGTTGTTTGACTACTTGAGCTTTGATTTTCCAATACAGGAATGACATTCTGTTTTGTAAGTTTAATACACACCTCGCACATATACTTTTATTTTCTCCTTGAGCACAAAAAGGCTGCTTAAAAGACAAGTTTCCTGTGCTGGGAGGCTACAGAAAATTCACATTCTGTACTGAAGGTCCCTCTTACTAAACTGCATGGTGAGCTGAGTTAAAACTCACTCCTGCCTCACAGCTCCAATCTTGCTATCTTGCCATCAGTCTGCAGGAATCAAGCTACAATTAATATATATGTGGTGAGACAGATGACTTGGCTTCACATATCCCTAAAGAGTCGCTTTTGAAGATGTGAAAGCTAAATTCCTTTTGAAAACCTGTCCTATTCATAAGTTCTCCAGTGCCAAATGTGCTCAGTCTTCTCATCTTTACCTCAGCAGATGTGCTACACTTAGAAGGCAAAGAGCTCTGCAGAAATAAAATAGTTGTTACTGAAAGAGCAGAATACAACCAACATTTGCATGTGGTCTAGAACAGAGCAAGAATGCAACTGCATGAAGTTTTCATAGCAGCAAAGACTGGCTGCAGAAGGCTGGGAATAGACTTAATGGTAGAACAAGGCTAGAGAAACAGGACTATGTCCAAGAAAACCTGGGTAAGTTAGCTATTTGACTCCCCCCACCCCAAAGAAATTTTCTGTTAAAAAATTCAAGCCAGGAATTCCAGTATACTTGTTGGAACTCCCCAGAAGAAATTCAATTTTGTCTAACCAGGAATGTAACCCTCATTATCAAATAAGGCTCAGCCTGCTCCTGTGTTTTCATTCTGTATCAGTGCTCAAAGTGGCCTGGGATTTATTCAGTGACGTTTAAAGAACTGGTACAATAATGTCACATATAAGAAGTTTGTTCACACTAGAAATGAAACAAATCCTTTACAGGCTCACAAAGCTAATACTTACTACACATTGTACCTTAATTCCGTAATAACAAAGCAGTCTGAGTGAGACAGGTTGTTACTTACCAAATGTAATGCTTCTGTATGGTTGCCAAAACCACCTGAGCTAAATTTGTTTCACCATTATGCATGGCAATGAGACATGAAAAATTCTTCACACTGAAGTACCTGAAAACTGAACTGCAGGTTCCCACAAATTCCCCATAATTACCTCTTCAAAACAGTTGCTTGAAGAGTACCTCCTTCTTAAGCTGACAGCCAAACAGGAAAGGGATATAGACATAAAGGGACACAGACAAAACCATGTTTCAATTGTAAAGAAAATACCATTATTCTTCCAATTAGAAACTAGTAACCAGGCAAGATAACGGAGGAGTAAAATGTCCCTTGAAACTGGAAGAAAAGATGTAAGTAGTTCTAGAAGAGATGCAACAGTGGGAATAGGCTTGTTCTATACATCAACCCTGAAGACAGCATTACCTTCAAACACATGCTGGAACACTGCAGGCACACACACATGCTGTGGGCAGTATCCTACACAGGACAAGTGTTGGAGAGCTTGATCAGGGACAGGCTTTCCCACCAAAGATCCATGCTCCTGGCTCTTGTGAGCTTTGGGGAACTAACATGCTCATGCTGGAAGACATAGTGAAAGCTAAACATTCAGACCTCAGATAATTTGTATAGATAATGGTACAAATTTTTGCATGATCCTGTACCATTGGCAATACCTTTGTAATACTGGTTTGATGCTGCCCAGCAGGTGGGGCAGGTGTCCAGCAGAAGAATCTGTGCTGACAAATTGCATTGCATCTAATTTTCCTGGGGTGAACACACTTTGCTAGAGAACTACCCTGCTCCAGAGAAGCCTTCTGGGCCACAAGTTCACCTGCTTGCAGGGAGATGGATCCCTACACCAACATCTGCTTTCCCACTGTGGATAACATATTCTGAGGAAGAGATCCTGGCTCCACAGAAACAGGGAACAGCTTTGCAATCATCAGTTGTGGACAGGATTTTGTCCTGGAGGTATGGCTGGGGCACTGAATGTGATGACACCAAACATCCCAAAGTATATGACTGCTGGAGGGTGTAAGCAATGCAGCAGTGCACCATAAAGTGAAACAGAGCACTGTAATGTTGCAGCCACATCACAAGACCTTTTCACAAGGCTTTTCACAAAAGATGCCAAAATACATATCAAGGTGGTCAAAGGGCATTGTCAAACTGTTGTCTGGTGCTGGTTGTAGTGTGTTTTTAATCAACTTCAATCCATAATTACTTTTAAAGGAAATTGCAGCATCTTCAATAGCAACGGTATCTGTACCAAATGCATTCCACAGCTGTTTTCTGAATGTTACCTTAAATATTACATTAAGATGAACAGTACTCAATTAAGTATTTCTGTTATAACATTAAATAAAACAGAGTACTTTGTGCAAAGCAAAGAAATCTTAATGTGGTACATAACTCAGGTGCATTAGTTTCAGAGTGCAGCTCTGTACCCCATTGTGTTAGAGGACAAATGACAAGCCACACATCCAAAGACTAACAATTTTGAATTTTTAGACAATACACATAGTGTCATCTTCGACTATTGTACAGCATTATGCACTTCAGAAATGAATCAAACATAACCTTTAAATACACCGTGGCAAACTGTACTGGAGATACTGTGTTCCAACTCAAAAGGTGAAGGAATCTTGCTGTGAAATAACAAAGCTGATTGTCTTCCTGGTAAGACATTTACCAGACTCCAAATCAAAGACTTGGCAGAAAGATTCTTGAAAAGAAAGTTACATTGTAAGCCTGGCACTGACTTATACTCTTTAAATTGACCTTCTTTGGTGACAGGCATAAAATTAAAGATTCTGGGTTTTTGAAGGAAGGCAACCACAATGCATTTTTAAATATCAATTCTGATTATCTCCTGCCCCCATCTCCCCAGCTTATCTGACCACATTTTGCTACAGGATTAACCACCAGTGCAAAACTTCTTATCTACACAGATGTGAATTAGTCACAGTATCAGAGTTAAAATCCACCACTACCTCACAGTTGGTGTCACCCTTGTGTCATTCGTCTAGATGTATGCTGTGAGTAAACATGACCTGATCTAGCCCACACTTGGATCAGACTTCCACAGGGAAAAAGGACTGCTGTAACAGAATGGGAAAATACTCACTGAAGTCCTACTAGTGGGTCCAATTAGTACATCCCATTGCATGTCCTTGCTACCTATTAATGCGAAGCATTGTTCCTCATACAGCAGATGTCATGGGCTGCTGCAAGAGATTTATGCCAGAAGATCATCACTCTACAAATTCCCTGACTAACAGCACCTGGAAAGGTGCAGGTATTTCAGCTAAATCAGAATAGAGTAGAAGAGGAGTCACATATGAGCCATTACTGTAACAGCACCAGGAAGAGGCCTTCTTGCTGTTCACCTCCTTTTTATTTTATGCTTGACACAGCTGAATTTTCCAAATGCCCTTATGGTTAACCTTCTTTACAAAGTATAAATACCATTCCATTCTTATACAAAAGAAATACAGCTGTTTGTTATATACATACACCTTTACAGCAATTCCTTGAAAGAACAGTGCAACATGAAATTACAGAGCCAACACCCACAGAGTACCTCTTTATCTGCAGGCCAGGAAGTCTGCTGAGAAAGGCAATCTTTTAAGGTAAAATGCTTTAACTGAACTCATAACATTTGAATGGGACAATCAGAACTGTGACATGCTGTCATACCACGAATTAGTCATATTCTGGTTTACTTGCTGCATTTCACTGAAGCCATCCAATGGAGAATGGAACTGCTTGGATATATCTCACTGGCATAAGGAAGTAGCCTGGCTGGATGACACGTTATCGACTGGATTTTCAAACATGGAATATACTTGACAGTAAAGTGAAGACACAAGTGAGATCACAAAAGGTTTTGGCAAGTATTTTTATGTTAACTGTTTTGGTTTACGGCTTGTTATGGCTTTTTTGGTTTCTTTAGGAAATTCCTGCACAGCGAAAGGAATGAAGAACTCCAGAAGAGAGTTGACCTCCTTCAGTTCCAGACTGTATTCTGCTGCTATTTTCTCTGCAGTCCATATCTGAGGTTGAAGTTTATGATTATTAAGAAGTGTCAGAGCCTCCACAAGTGAAATTTTGCCTTTGGGAACCTTCTTGACATCTAGACCTTCCAAGTGGCCTAGTTTTGTAAGTCTCTTTTCCTCCTGTTTACTTGGAAGATGTTCACCACCTCCATCTTTTACCTAATTGTGGGAAGGAAAACAAAAAGAGCTCAACAGCAGTTCTATTTACTATGCGTACTGTAGCAGCTAAGCTGCTTTCCTAAATATGGCATTTCCTGTTAGCTTTCCCCATTTTTTTTCAAAAAAGCTTAGCCAACCTAGCTTCTTCCCCAGCCATTCTACCTAGTGTCAACTCCCAACCAAATGCTGAAAAGCTCCTATTCACTGCACTCTTAAGTGTTGTATTGGCTTGGCACCCCTTCATGCAAGGCAAACTACAGATTCCGGTAGGCAAATCCAAATAACCTAATATTTGGTACTGATTCATTGGAAGGGACAAAAAAATCATATGATAAATCGGTATCCTCATGATACCACTGGAAAACTTTTTCATGTAGTCTCTCCCCTTCCTTTTGCTTTCAAATTTTAGTTTTCCTACTAAAAGAAATTCCTTCTTTTGCTCTGTCTAGAGAACAAGCTTTCCTGCTATTTTGCAGCATCATATGGAGTTTAATTGCCATGACTACTGCAACGTGTAGACACACAAAATCTCTAAGGACCCTTCATATTTCCAAGTAATCTCCAAAACAGCTTTCACTTCCTCACATTTCCTTTTATTAACATTTAATCAGTGAATCACACTGGAAAAAAAAATTAAAAATTAAACCTTTCTTAAATTTAGGAGTATTTAAATAGTAATCAGAGCCCACAACCACTGATTATTACACAGACACTCTGTATTAACTCATATGCTGAGAAAACCGATGTGGATACTACAGCACCTGTGTGTCTGTTTCTGCACTACAAGGAATGTCTGGCCTGTACTCCATGTCTCCTACTTTTTGCTAAAACTGTGCTTGGGTAATGAATGATTTTTCAACTCTTAATTAGATCATCTGTCTCTGGGAATCTGCTACTTCAGGACTCCCAAGCTGGTGCTTTTCCACTTACCATAGGCAGACATCCCAAACATACACAGAGGCACATACACATCATGTACACAATGCACAAAGTCGT
This sequence comes from Irena cyanogastra, assembly GCA_013397155.1. Classification (NCBI taxonomy): domain Eukaryota; kingdom Metazoa; phylum Chordata; class Aves; order Passeriformes; family Irenidae; genus Irena; species Irena cyanogastra. The sequence continues at coordinate 217,810 of VWZV01009557.1, read as the reverse complement.
CAGGATAACATCAGGAATGGGAGAAAGCTTTTGTGCTGCTTTGCCCACAAGTCTCTGTGATTGTCCTCTAACAACTGCAAGCAGACACAGCACAAGGGCAAGTCTATGGCAGCAAATTCAGAGCAGGGATGGAATCAAGATTTGTTTCACTTTGGGCTTTTTCTCAAATGTCTCTTGACAGGTTTATACATGAATATTGAAAGATACTGAAATTAGACCTTCAGCACTTCAAGATTAGAGTCCTAACCTCTGTGATGGAAATTAAAGATAGAGATTCCTTCAAAATTTCAGGCAGAGACTGAAGAAATCTACTTGCATTTTAAGTATTTTTAGACTTGAATACCATATAAGTGGCAAATTAGACAGATTTAAGGATTTTGCTAGATGACTATAAAAATTTTATTGCTGAATAAAGCAGCTGGAATAAAGTGGTCCAATAATGGAACAGGTGAAACACACAAGTCAGAGCACAATATGATGGAAAAGAGGACACTGAACCCCAGTCTGCATTTTATGAAGGAGTATGCTTTGCCTTTCAAGTAAAAGATTGCAGCCAGTGGCAATAAGGAAATTATGACCATACAACCCACAAGATTATGTAGAAAAAAACCTAAGGCACTTCATGAGCTGGATAAAAAAAAGTCTCTGCACTGTATAACATTTAATGGCTCCATTAAAGACTCCATTAAAGAGTAAACATCTTTGTCCTTGCTCCCCCGGCAGTCCCAGTCTTTTCTAACAACTCCACAAATGATCTCTGGCAAACTACTTTATCTTTGTAAAAGGCTCGAGAAGTGTCCTGCCTTATAGGAAGCAGAAACAGGAATTTAGGTGAAAAACAATATAAGATCAACGCAATGTTAAAAAGGAAGAGTGTGACAGCATTTACAAGCTTGCATAATTATAGTCTGTCACACATTCAAAACCTGGGGTCAGACACAGTGTTATTCTTGTACAGAAGAGTAATAAAACCACCACTTTTATCTACTGAAACAAGATAGCTTTTATGCACAAAGACCATTTTTCTTGACACAGACTTTGTGCTGAGTTTGAAGACCACAAAGCTGATGTTGCTATGGTATAGAGATGCACTCACCTGCACCGGTGGATCCCTGGACTCTACATAAACATCTTTGAGCAAGGTGAGGAACCTGTCGTCCTTTCTGAGAACTTCTTCTTTTATCTCTGGGCTATCTAAAGGCAGTGAGAAGAAGAAGAAGGAAAGGGAGGAAAAAAAAAAAGTTGATCTGAGTCAAATCGTTTCCTTTTTGTTAGTTCTGCCAGCTTATCGCTTCCCCAGAGGCAGGGCATGGCTCCCGCAAATCCAAGTGCCTTCTTGGGATGGTGTCATTCTTCCCACAGCCCTGACCTTAGGGACACGGCTTCACATGGTGGCGCTGGGCCGGTCACCTGTCACAGCACAGCGGGACACGGTACCCACACGCTCGGTACCGCTCTGCAGCGCTGCCTCGGCAAAAGCTCCCTGCCACCATCCCAGCTACCACCGATCCCACCGGGTCCCAGCAACCACCCGCCCCATCAACTGTCCCCAGGTCCTGTCCCCATCAACCACCTGNCGGGCCCGCAGAGGCCGCCCCCACCGCCGGGGTCTCTCCGCGGGCAGGCGAGGCCGGCACTCACCGGCCACGGTGTCCAGCCGGGCGGTGCGGTGCCGCGGCGCGGGCGTGGGTTTCTCCTTGCTGATCTCGCGGCGGGCCCGGTTCTCCACATTGAAATTCCGGAACACGCGGGTCACTCGCCCGCCCATCGCTGCCGCCAGGCGCGCCTGCGCACGGGGGAACGCCGGGGAGGGGTGTGTGCCGTGCCGGCGAGTGCACCGGAAGAAATAAACCGAGTGCCGCGGGTTCAAGCAAACAAACAAACAAGCGAACGAGAATACGGACGAGGTGGTTCGCCTTGCCCTTCACGGCGCCCCGGCGGCGCTCTCTCCTTGCCCTCGGCGCTGCGGCGGACGCTGGCCCTGCCGTGGCTTTTCTAAAGGCGTTTGTGAGTGGAGCCGCCGGGTCGGGCGGGTCCCGTCAGGAATGCTCTCCAAGCCGCGGGCTGCCACAGCGTTTTCTTCTCAGCCCTGGCTGTGGCTACTTATTTATCGGCGGGGATAGGCGCGGGTGGACACTGCAGCGTGGGACGATTCTCCAGTGCTGTTGAGAATTTGTAGGCTACACAGCGCTTTCAGGGTTCAGACTCTCTTTTTCAGCTCGGTCAAATAACCTTTCTTCTGACTTCGCAAAAACTGTGAAAACTATTTGTGAGAAAATGTTGAGAAGGCCTTAAGCCATGCGTGATAAGGAAGGTAAATTTGTCGACAGAATCAAAATTGCTGAGATGGAATCAGCAGTTCATAGATTCAAGAAGCGAAGCGTGAAAAGATACAGAATCCTCCGAGAGAGGAAGGCAGAAAGAGCAAGAGTAAGAGCTACCGGCCTGATGCAAAAAGCAATAAAGCCTGATGGTTGACTGCTTTATTCAGCCACGACTGATAAGGTGTCTTGCCAGTAGAGATTAATGACTCGCTCATTCCAGCTGCCGTGTGAATTAGCCAATAAGTAATTCCCTTATGGTGTTAAATTGTGTGTGTGCTGTTTGCAGAGTCTCAGTGCTTTCTGGGCCGCTAATTAGTTCATGGCAGTAGGACACCTTTTTTTCTGCCCTTGCATCTATCTAGTTTTTCTTATTATTGTGGGCATACAAAACTTGGGATTTCAGAACTTGATGTCCTGCTAGTAGCATTATTTAGTAATAATTATGATGTGATAGTTGTCTACAGTGTGCTTTAATGCTGGATTGATTAATGGCTGTGTTTTCTGTAGAGAGAAGCCAAATAGATTTAGAAAGGCAGTGGAGGCAAGGCAGCATAAACTGTGCTGGATTTCTGCTCTCTTTGGGAATCAGGAAGGTGCACTTTCTCCACTTGTTTATTTTAAAGACTCTCACAGTCTGTAGGAGGATAGAGACGTATTTTTGTTCTCTGGTAATAAGCTTACTGACCCTGTCTTATTTTAGACATTGCATGCAAATGAATTAAGGAGACCAGTGATACAGTGATAATAGGAAGCTGTTAAAATCTGCTGGAGCCAGACTGGTGACAAGTTTAATTAAATATCTATAGTCAATTACTTGCTGACTAAACCTGTGTTCTTGAGTCCCGGATTTGATACTTTTGTAAGTGGTGAGTCTGTGTGCTGTGGCTATAATGGAAAAATCCACATGGATGCCTTTGGTGCTTGTAGACTTTTCATAGGTACTTTAGCATTTCTCTGAGATGTATTCTTACTGATCTGTCTGGGGATCAGCTATTGTGGCAAATTTGAAAAAAAAGTTTCTCCTTCAAAAGCTAAGAACTCCCAGCCTGTAGAATCAAACTCAGCACAGGGCTTCATCTGTCTTTGTAAAGCCTGAATGTGATTAACACTGCTGTAATATGTACTGACAGCAAAATAAATTCACCAGAAAGCAGTCAGTTAAAAATAAAGAGTGATGTCATGCTGTGCCTGTCACTTCCTACGACTGAGGATGGCACAAGACTGTTCTTTTCATGTATAAAGATGCATCAAAAGTTCAAGATTTTTATTCTGAAGAATCTTTCTTAGATTGTAGCAAGCAGAAAAACTGAAATTGAAAACAGTTTTTTAAAATATAATTTGGTATTTTACGAATGTGACCATGTTGATATTAAATATCAGTAATCAAGAGGTTGGATTTTTTTTCCATGTAAAGCATCTGCAAGTGAGATGATTAAAAAATGAATGTATATGTAGTCAGCTTAGATAGAGTTTCAAATGGTATGCATTTTTCTTGAACGAGGAGTCTGAATTTTTCCAGGGAATTCAAAAATAACATAACAAAACCCATGAGAAGAGCACAGACTTTCCAAATGGATTCATGTACACCTGTTCTCAACAGGTTCTCACAGCAGCCTGTTCTCAACACTGGACAGCACCAAAAGCATCAGAGAGAAATACTGCAACTCTCATGATATATGTGTGCCATAGGCTGCCACACTAGATATCCTTGTAATCCTTCTATACCTCTTAGGAGAGAAATTTCTAAAGCTACTGGGTACCTGGAAAGTAAAAAGTACATTTGTGACTGTTCTTTGAATCTTTTTGGTTTTCCATCTCACTTTTGATTACATGTTGTGTGTATTTTTTTCTTTCTCAGCTAGTTCTGTAGCTGAGTGGAAAATTAAAAATTATTTTTTGTCTTTAACTAGCATCAAAAGTCTGATTGACCTATTGAAAATTCCCTTTAGAGAAGTGAGAATAGGAATGTCTGTCATTAACTTGTGTTACTGTGTGGTACTACTAAAGTTTCTTTGCTGTCGTTACTACTCAGAAGATCAGGAATCAGAATATGAATCCAGATGGGCAGGTAATCTCAGTGAAATAAGAGTCTTTTCTTTGGTAAGAGGTGCCCAGCTGGAGAATATTGGAGAGGAGGTAGGTGAGGTTTGCTTTGTGATTTGAGGTCTGGGAGTGGTACAGCAGTCAACCACAGAGGAAAATGAGCAATGCCCTTATACAGCAGCAGCACAGGTTATTATTTGATTCTGTCCACATTTTCTACTACTGAAACTGTTTTCCTGTTATTGTCTTTCTGTTGTTGTTTGTTCATAATTGATGTCAGTTTAAATGGATACTTGAGCAAATTCATGTATCATTAGGATTCAGGGAATTGAGTCCTCTATCCTGATTACTGGTTTACCAGTAAACACAATGAAAGCATTGATCCTTTTGTTCCTTATCTCATCAGTGTTAGGCAGAACCAGAGAACATAGCATTAGCAAGAATTGTTTATGAGCCAAGTAAAAATGACTGTCCTGCAACTTTGTAAAGATGAACTAGAGAGAAATTGACTTACTGATGGATCACTTTCACCTTTCAGTGATTTTTGGTTATTCTGTTACGTAATTCAGATTATTTCTCTGTTACTGGTTTCAACTGATCCATCTTTTACTGGCTTCTGAAGTATCTACAGAAGGATCTACATTGAAGGATTTTGCTTAATTCCAGTCTGTGATCAGAGTGTTCCTGAACACTTGCATATTTTCAAGGCTAGGTGGCTGCAGTGCTTTATTTAAAGGAGTTTTTGTCAAGTCCTTATCTGGATGAAGTTTATGGCAAGTGCAGCAAGCTCGGTGTTACAGACTCACACACCAGCCCAGACAGATCACTAGCTCCTTGTCAGATAATACTAATTTCAAAGACATTGCATTTAGGTTCTCCTGATGGGCTGTGACTTGATATACCTGACATCATCTTCCATGTTTTTCCTGTCTGATTGTTGTATCTCAATTAGCAAGTTACTTTGACTTGGAAATACACAGTAGGAGCCAGCGTATTTGAGAATGAGGCAGCCTGGTGCTGGAATTAATTAATTTCATCAGTTACACATGCCTTTTTACTCCATTTGTACTCACACGGTTCAGTACCCATGTTCTCTTCTCAGCTGCAATACTAGTTGAGACAACTATTATTTCTTGTAACCCTGGCTTCAGTTCATCCCTTTTGCCAGTGTGAGGGTGTAGGAACACCTCCAGAGCAAACAACATCACACAGATGGTCTGATTTAAGAAAGAGAAGAGCTCCCATAACTTTTCTAAACTGTATCAATCACTGATGGTTTGACTGGTCCACAGAAAGCTACTGGAAAGACAGGAGGAAAAAAAAAGGCCAGTGACAGAAGGAGTGTGGATACTTTGAACTGGTATTGCTGCCAGGTTGGTTGGTTGGTTTGTTTGTGAGAGTTTGCACTTTGCTCCCAGATTGTTTCCCTCCAGTAGTGACAGAAACAACTGAACCAGCTCCAATGAGGAGGTGAACCAGCAGTGGGAAGAGACTGGATGGAACGGAGTGATGGCTGGCTTATCTTGGGCTGGCTTTGCTGGTGCTCCAACATCACCCAAGATGAAGAACATCCTTCGTACTGACTTGAGGCAGTAACTGTAGCCATGATTTTACTGCACTACCACTGCAGTAGCTCTTTGATAATCCAGAACAGAGTTGGTGAATGGATTCAGAATATTACCTATCTGCTGGAGTTTCTTTCATGAAATATAACACATAAAAATAACAAATAAATAACCTAAGTGTGCTGGCAAGATGCTCTTCTACAATAATGTAATATTTTTCCATCCCCAAAGGATATTTCTAGTCTCTCTATATGGTTTAATTTATGATGATGCATACATATTTATACAGGTGTGATGCATTTTGTATACATAACTTTACAATTTAGTTGTATTTTCTGTGACTTGATGTATCAAGGGATTGATTTTCCATGCTTTTATAAGTAGTTGCAGAACCAGTTTTGTTTATTCGTTTTACACTATAATTGCACCCTTCTGCAATTTACAAATTGTGTATTTGCAGGTGTGAATTGCATGAAAAACTGATGTCTTTTATTTACCTATGGGGAGCCAAATTTTGTGCAGAATAGGAAAGCCAAAATGACCTCAGTGAACACTTCTAAAACCATTTTATATATATCTCAGTCCTAAAGAAGGCTTATATATAGATCTTAAGAGGCTGGAGAAGTTACAGTGTGGTTTAATAGCTCAGTGGCTTAATCAGTGTTATGCTGGGTAAGTAGCATTTGAGTCCATGTCCTGTACCTGTATTTTTTTAGATGCAGTAGCTAAAAATCTGCCTGACACATGCAAAGGATTCTTTGCAGATATTCAAGGAATACCATACTGAAATTACACATCTTTCTTGGTGGCTTCCACAAGCCATTTCAGGTCCTCTAATTTCTAAAAAGCAAATATATCTACACTAATGCTGGAAGAGGATTCTATCAGGGGAAGCTACCAGACTGCAGAGGAAAGAAAATGTGACCATAGGGTTACAACCCACAACCTTTAATGAAAAGCCTTGAAGTAAAGATGAATGTGCAATACTGCATTCCCAAAAGATTGCAGAAATACATTAAATTCACTTAGCATTTAGTCCAAGAAACAAATTAATATTCTGAGATGTGCAGTCGCCAGTCTTATGACCAGAATTACAATGGTATAGTCTTGCTGATTTAAACACAATTTTTCCTTAAATTTCTGGTTGAAATAACTTTATTGTAAACCCTAAGTTTAGGAACTGATCTTAAAACATATAAAACAGATAAAATCCTATTGACTCCAATAACATTTATACAGAACAGGATAAATAAGAATGAAAATAGTAGAAAAAAATCCAGAGTTCTAGACAAAAATCTGCATTTGAAATGAATCAAAAATTCTTAGAATTTGGAGTGTAATTCAGTGGGTGTCAGAAAAGAAATCCACAAGGAAATATTTTTCGTGATTATGTTCTGTCTACTACATGGATTTTGTTTCTTTTACATCTTACTGTGAAATACCCTGTGGAAGCCCTTATTAGAGACACAGTTTTAGATAACATGTATTCATATTGATGATCAGGGAAAAATAGATTTATTAGCTACTTACTTTATTTACCATAAAATATTACACTTTATCTGATTTACAAATGTAACAGTATGGATTATTGTAGCAGTGTTGTAACAGGAATAATGTCCACCACAAAGGATTTGGTCTACACCTAATGCAGTAGTACCCATAAATGTATGTTGCAGAGAAGGATCTAGTTAAGACAAATAATGCATTGTTTTAGTTAATTTTGCATTATTCCCTAATACTCTATGTACAATAGTACAGAAAATTAATTACATTCTTCCTACAGGTCTTCTGAGCATTTTCATTTGTATGTATCCCCATTTACCTGAGTCGTTACAAATCCAAAATATGCTGGTAGAGAATGCATTAAAGAACAAGAAAAGGTTTCAATGACACCAACTACATGACTACCAGTATTAGAGTTCAAGTGGAAATAATTACTGAAGTTAGAGAGCCCTTTTGTGTGCCTCTTCTTCCCACAGCATCAAAAATCTAGGGGCAGCATGTGGGACACAGATGTATTTTGAACAGTTACATTTACTAATTATATAGAGAGATGCAGTGGTATGCAAGTGTCAGGTTGCTCTGGGGGCTACTAAAATAGACCATTAAAGAGGTCCCCAAATATTTAAAGTACTACCTCTATATACTAAAAGTTCATTTTTAGATTGTATAATAAGGACATGATTAAGCTTCAAAGTTCCAGCATTTTAATGCAAATTTACAGAGACTCCTTGAAGGCAGAGTTCTTTCTTTATGTAAGATGTCTTTGGGATCATGATGAAGCTACCACACTTTCCTATATACATAATAAAATACAAAACCAGTGTTCTCAAGCATTAATTCAGGAACTCTATATGTACTATTGTACTTTTTTGGGCTAGAAAATGCTGAAAATGGTCAAGTTTTCTTTAGCTGATAAACTGTTTGTCAGGATGTCTCATGTTTTTCTAATATAAATTAAGGAATTCTCTACAGGATATATGATGAGTGATAACATGATAAATTTCATATGCACAAAATTGGTAGGAATTGGGTGCTCAGAGAGATTTTTGTAACTTTCTGTGGGATTAGGTGTCAGAATATAAGAGCTGCTGGGAGATGAGGTTCCCTGCTGTACCTACGAGTAGCAGGTCTCAGCCTGTGGATGACAGAGACTTTAAATAATTCAGTACACTGAGTTCCTCCAGAAGAAATGTCTGTTGATGGCCTGTCTGAATTATGGCAGCAAAGCTTTTCTTCTCAGAAGTACTGCCAGACTCTAATCAATGGATTGTAATGTGGGCCAGTTCCATCCTGGTGTAAAATCTCTTGTTAGACTGTAGAAGTAATCCCTGCGGGGCATCTCTCTTTGCAGCATGGGGAAATTCACCTCTCACCCCAAGAACAATTGAGATTTTTAGATTTCTGCAAGCTGCTCCTGTATTCTCTCAGTTTTTGTTCAGATATCAGAGGGAACATGCTAAGTTGTTTGTTCTTTTTTAATACTTTAATCTGTTTGGAAAATGTGCGTCATCTTCTAGTGGTTAATTGCTACAGCAATGAGGTGTTCTCAGATTTTTCTGACACCCCTGTGGATGGACTCTCCTGTTTTTTGGACATGGGGTCAAGAAGCCAACCTACAGATTCTTCACATGGGAGACAGAACAATATTGATTTCAGAATCTGTTCTCTCTCTCTCTTCAAGTGCTGAAATGCATATACCAGTGATCTCCACAAGCTGTTGCAGCTCCCAGTAACAAAGCAAGATACATTTTTCTCTTTTTAATGAATGGATTATTTTGACCATTGCCTTTTGTTCTTTCTGTTGGTTCACACATATTTCAGGCTCTTCAACAATACCCTAAGACACGTTAGAAAATGGAATGGAAGGTAACACTGCAATCTTTAAAAGAACAGTTACACTTTTTGCTAAAACTAAATGTTTTTTTCAGATGTTTTGTCTTTCTGACGCATAAATAAGATGTGGGTTTTTTTTTTCTAGTGCAGTGTGTAAATTGAAAATAGAGAGTAAAAGGCTAAAGTATAGTCAGCAAATGTATAAGCAAGAGCTATTATGAAAAATTTCCTAATAATAGGGGAAATCTGAAAGGTTTAAATTTTGATACTTTTTACAACTTAGCATTTTATTAATGCATTACATATGTTTGCCAGAGGTGACCATACATGTGTTTTCTTAACTGCCACTGTAGACTGGGGCTTAGATGGAAACAATATTTGGTTTAATGCTAACATTTTATCTGGTGTTTCTGGTTTTGCAGGTTATTCACACTGGGCAAAACAGAAGATGGCTTCAACGACTCTTCTGAAGGCATCTTGCTCATTTGGATTCTGTTCTTTTCGGACTGTATACATAAACCCCTTCTTTGTCTGGGCACAGCGGGAAGCAGGAGACAGTTTCCATGCTCAGTGTCATGCCTACCCGGCAACATTCACGCACTCATGTACTCAGACACACAATTGTATGCTATTGTTGCTTTCATGGACAGGAGGGTCTGTTGTCATCTATAGCCCTTGCTGCCACAATCCTAAGTTTTCATTTAATGACTCCATAACCTGTCTCCATCCATGCTGCTTTTTGTATCTTCATCTCAGGTGTACAGAGTGACTCCCCAGACAACAGCCAACCCTCCTGATTTCAGACCAGATTATTCAACTTCTACTCCATTCTGCTCATTCCAGTGAATGAATTGAGCAGTGACTTTAGCTGTTCTGGATAAAATAAATTAAACCAAACCAAAACAAAACAAAAACTATATTTTATTGTAGTTGGAAGTAGGTTATCATTCCTAGTAACCTTAAATAGGATTTAGACTTTCCATAAATCAGAGGTACATCTCTTGAAAGTTAGTTGCAATCTGCCTTTTAGTGTCTCCTATTATGACTTTCTGTCTATATGTGCAGACAGGTGCATGCTTCCCAGAGTGGAATCCATCATCCTGAAATTACTTTCAAGCATCTTTTTTGTGTGCTTACCAGAAGCAATTTAAGTCTGCAGTCTCACAGTGCATAGTCTCTAAAGGAGAATCTTCTGCCAGTAGCCACCCCTCAGCCCCCTTGGTAAGAAGGGCTCCTCTGCTTGCATGGTAAGCCAGCTCAACCTACTGACTGTGCAGAAAACCACTCACTTTCTTTTTTTTCACTCTATTTTTTTCAGATACCCCTTGTTTAAGAGAGTGAGTAAGAAGCATAGCACATATGTCTTCCTCAAGATTTCTTTCAGGAAACTTGTCTATTCCAGATTTCTACTGTTCCTTAACTAAGGAGTTAAGGATTGGAATGTCATCCTTTGAGGGTTCAGTTACACTGTGTTAGGTGAATCTTTGGTCTGAATATGTATAGTTACTATTCTGCCACCAGTATGACTAAGAAAGTTGTTATTCCACTGATTTAACAGCCCCAGTCATGCACATGAAAATAACAGGCTTTCAGAAACTAAGGTGTTCGTATTACCTAAGTACCACTGTGAGTGGACTCATACTCATCTATTCAGTGAATGTGTTGACTAGAATATCTTCTGTTACCAGTGCACAAATCCCGACAAAGGTGCAGGGATCTTAGTTCAGACACTGAGGAGCTGAGTAAGCTGTGACCTTGTATTTCTGGTATCTACAGAATATCATTATTTTGGATATCTACCTGGCCCTTCCTGCCACTGTCTGTGAATTCATGCTCTGACAACATGAAGCCATACAGAACCTTCAATAATGCCCTAAAACCCACAGAGAACTGTTAGAACACATACTGAGAAGGATAAAAGGCTGGTAGCATTTGCTGAAACAACCTAAAAGGTAATAAACCTCAAACTGTAAGCGCTGTGAGTAACAGCCTGAGATAACTGATTTCTGCAGGTGCTTTTGCATGGGGAAATACTGGAAGTCCTGATCAGATATGGAATCAGCTACTCTCAGGATGGTGCCTGGAAAGTGAATAGTCGCAGGTAGAGGAAGACTACACATGCTTACTGTCCCATGCTGTGTTTCTAATGTGTACCCACTGGCTCTTATTCTTTTCATCTTCAGAGGTTAGAAACTGGGAGAGTTTTATGATTAAACAGTTAACTTTTTTTTTTTAACTGTGAGAGGAAGAAGTTGCTGCTGTGCATAGTTAGCACAGTGAGGTCAGCTCTGACAGCTGTAGTTGTGGAAGGGATGATAGAAAATCCTTTGGCTCTGCAGACAGACTAAGCTCAATAAATTACTTTTTTGAGCTCTCCCTCTCCCTGTAGGTTTCCAACACCTGCATCCTCCCTCTTATGAGGAGGAGGACTGGTTGTCTAATTGTTCTAGAATTAAAAGTGAAGCAAACATTCAGTCATTCTTTCAGATCTTCAGTATCCCCATGCTACTTTCCATTGCATAAAGGACCTGAATGTAAGAAAAGGCTGAAGGAAGAGTAATCTAAAGACACCGTTATACAAACAGAATAGAAGTCCAACATTAAAAAATGGAAGGAAAAACTCACTGGTTTTGAAAACAAAGGTATGCAGAGTGCTCTACACAAAGACCTACGCTTTTGTTAGCAGAGTGGCAGTGCCAAGGCTTGCAACAGGCTCCATAAAGTGTTACACGTTACAGCTCATCTATCACAGTGTAAAAAGCACTGCATGAGTGCATGGTCTTTCTCCCTCTTCCTGACCCCAGGTTCTATCCTTACTCTTCTTTTTGCATCCATGTCATGGTCTCTTTCATCTGATCATAGAGGTTTTCACACATCAGAGCCACCAGCCTGATGTTCTTGCAGCAGCCACATGCCGAATGGAGCAGCTACATTTTCAGAGTACTGGCAGTAAAATATGCCTCCTTGATGTTAGAAATACACCTCCTACTTCACAGAAATAAAATCTGTGGAGTATCACATCTAATGTGCCAGACTATTTTGATTTCAACAGTTTAGAAGTTGAGAATGATTTTGTTTAAAACAGCCTCAGGCTGAGCCATGCTCAACTGTTCTTTGGGAGTAGGGGAATCTAGGAAAAGGAGATGGAGGAATTAGAAAATTGTTACCATTCAATGGCCAGCAATTTACCTATCAAAAGTACAACACAAGTTGTTTAGAGAATGGTTTTTTTAGTTTCTTGTCTAACCTCCACTTCCTTTTTCCCTTTCTGTAAATGTTAAGGGCTGCTTCCAGGGCTGTATTCAGAAAAACATATGTAGCAGAGGAAGCATTGCAAGGTTCAAGCAGGACCTTACACACTCTGCTACCTGTCAGGAAATTTCTTTCCTCCAGTAGGGGATGTCACCTCATGTGACTAAATCTGTTCCAAATCAAAGAACCAGGTCAAAGCAATAACCTAGACAACTTCAATGTTACAGCTTAGACTACTATTTATATAGCGTCTACTGAGAAGGGAATAGTTACTCCCTTACCTGTTTTAATTTTCTTTTGCTCACTGGGCTTCTTTTATGCAGGTGCTCTCATGTAGGTTGTGTTTTTCAGCTCCACCAACAAGCAGGAAACCCAAGGCACTTAGTGGTTTTATTTTAGCTCCAGTTGCAATGAGGATAGAGGGTGGGATTGCAGATACTATGTTTTCTTCCTTTTTTAATGCTGGAATTTTATTCTATTTGTTTCTTTTAGAAACATTTATTTGCAGTACTGACATTTGATGTTCATGGTACTGACATGTAACCTGGAAAATGCTCAGCTGAGAAAACTGCTCAGAACATAAGGTAGTGTTTGATGTTTTCATGTTTTTAATCAAAACAGTGGTGCTGGGTATACTTTCAGATGTAACTAGGAAATGCCTGTGTTTATCTGGCTATCTTTCAGAATGTTGAGATAACATGCCTCACCAGCACAGCAGGTTTACATTCAGCTTTGCAAATCAGGAAGAGCACTGTAAGAGGAAATGATGGGTTAAGTACAGATGAGTTGTAAAAAACCTCTGAACAGAAGGTTTGCACAAACATTGATTGCACGTCATCAGAGATTTCTGTAACTTGTGGCTATGTGGGGAACTCATCATAAATCACTGTAAGATGAGAATCTTGCAAACCCATACTGGAATCTGAACTGCAGAAGTTTTCAGTATGGATAGCTGAGTGATACATGATCCTGACACAGTGACTGTTAATCATTTTAGATGTTATCCAAAAACTAGAAGGAAAAAATACTTCCTAGGGTGACTGGAACCCCAAGGCACTGTAGTGTTCATAGAGGTTCCAGTGACAGAAATTTTATATTTACTTTTCTTCATAGTATCTGAAGGGGTAACACAAAATTTATGTTTGAAAGCAGTCTCAGTTTTAAGTTCAAGACAGCTGTACCCTGAGGCTGAAACATGGCCATGTTTTGGCAGCAGGGAAGACTGCCATATGTTGCAGTGATAAAAAAATTACACTGATGCCAATATCTGAAGGCAGTCTTCTAAAAAATATATAAGCGAGCATATTTGTGGCAATATAAGCTTTTAGAGAGAGAGAGAGTAAAAGAGCTTGACAAGCCTTTATTTAAGGATAATTTTTCTGTCTCTTTAACAGAAAATGCAAGTCATAATTCACTGTTGTTCCTGAGAGAAGTTGTATATAATACATAAATCCGTTGCATCTCCCTGTTATATAGAATTGCTTGCTGTCTAGCTCCCAGCTTTCAATTGCCATAGGACAATCCCATTCCTTGAATAAGTTCTTACTGATTGACTGACTTTTAGTGAGCACAAAGTGGAAATCTATAAGAAGACCTTTCTTTTAGGAGTCATTCAGGCAGGCCTCTAAATGAGAGCAGGGATGTGGAGACCCTGGACCTAGCTGGCAGCACCATGACATACTCTCCCCTTTTTTAAGGTCAATATAGGCCATTGGTTTGTGGCTCTCATGGGTGAATTCTAATGCTTTTAAAATTGGCAATTAGTTTGTTTTAGTTCTGGCAGTATGTCAGGGATCTTTGAACACAACTATTTGTATTCTTGATATGCATATAATAAAATGTATTGTAGGATATATTCTTACAGTGCGGTAGCTCCAAACTGTATCTACTGCAATCTTAATGCAGAACAAAATATCCAATTAAAAATATGGATCTCAATCATAAGCCTTCCGTTCTCTACTGCAAACACTGAAGCTGCTGTTTCTTGTTGCTGAAGAAGGACTGTTACTGATCCATAAAGCTGACTATCTGAGCAGTTTTAAATTCCAGTATCCTGGAAATTTACCAGTATCCTGAGATGCATTTTTCAGATTGCTAAGAAGTTGCTGAAAACAGACTATGGATTCCACCAGCATCATCTTTCATGTCCATGAAACATATGGCCATAAACTACCATTTATGTCCTTGAGCTTTTGAAAGAAATTACCTAGAGATGCAATAGAGAATAAATAAATTTGTTTTGAAGCAGAAGTTTTACTACTAGCTAGGTCAATAGTTCCCAGACAAACATTTTCTTGCCCAGCAGTGATGGTAGTCATCAAACTTGCATTTTTTGGCAGTATACAAGCTAGAGTTCTTCTGCATCTCCTGTGCCAACAGGTTCACCTGGCTTTGAAGTGAGGACACTAATTCATTTGCATTCTTTGTATATACATGCTTTTCCATTTCCACTTCTCTGAAATTCCCACAGCACTTTGCATCTGAGAAAAACACTGGCTGTTTCTGTAGTTTTTTCAGAGTGAGACAGAGATCTCCTAAGAAGATATTAATTGTTTTTTATGGTCCTCGAGCTCATCAAGCAGAAAATTTCCTTATGTTATTCTGAAACAAACAGTTTAGTTCCAGGACAATTTCTACCATTGCTGTCAAGATACTTAATGCTCCTTCTGATCCAGATATTTGCTTCTCAGCTTTACTAGCAAATGTCACAGTCCTATTTTGTTACACATTTTCAGACACTTGAGGAAGTTCAGTGGTCAGAAATTTTTAAACAGAGGTGAAAGACCCTGATACAACTAATGCAAATACATTATCTGCTGAACAGCTGATAGGAGGACACCTATAAAATATGCATAAGATGTCAACATCTGTTGCTGCTTCAGCTAGTTCTCACTAACTGAATCTTTTACTCTATTGACCAGAACATTAATTTTTCCTACAAATCTATTTGGATGGTAGCACTGTGATGATCAACAGCTCTCTTATGATACAGTTTTTCTTAGATACATGATTTATATTAACAGTATTGACCAAATGACTAGCTGTACCATGAAGTTTTTGTGTATTCAGAACTGAAACCATATATTGTTTCTCAGCTAGAGGAATCTTGGTTTCTTGCAGAACTCTCTGTGCTTCTTTTCAGTTATTTCTCTTTGAATTGCAGATCTGTTTTTATTGTTTCATTGTTTTTATTAATTGTGAATGGTTTAGTGATTTATTTCACTACTTTTTCCATGGTACTCATTATCCTTTAAGGGCTACATGAATTTTCAATGAAAATATAGATTCCATTTTACTTTTGTACAGCAGTGAGGTCTTCTTTTAGGTGCTTAATCTCTTCAGTATCTTCCTCAATAACAGCTCCTGTTGGCAGCTGCTGGTTAACTTAAGGTTTCATCACATTCTTTGCTCTGTGAGCATACTCCACTGTACTCTGTTTTCCCTTGGGATTTATAGATGGGGGAGAAACTCTGGCTGTTACTGATGTTCTTTGTTGTTCCCTGAGAGTCTTGAAGGATCCTCTTAGGATGCCCTGTGTCTTCTTCCAAAAGAGCAGCAATAACTCTTTCATGGATCAGAATAGATTACTTGGTATTTCCAGCTTCATAAACTCTTCTATCAACTGCCCCATCTGAAGTGTTTTTACCTCATGCAAGTTTATATTCCTAGTTCTAACAAGCTCTTGTCCATCTGCTTGAGTTACTTTCATATGAATGGTAAAGGAAAAACAGGATCAACTGGAATATGCATTCATGTAAGTAGCTGCAATAGTTCTTTTTGCTGCACCTTTTTCCAAGATTTGGTAGGCTTCACTTTTGTTGTGTTCAGGTATTTCTCCTGAGCCTTTCACATTTACATGTGTCTTGTGTATGGCATCATTGAACACCTGCAGTCTTTCTCTAGAGCTGTGAATAGGAGTAAGATAAAAAAGCTCTTCATTATATATTTCCAGAATAGAGAATTTTACAAAAAAAAAAAAAGGAAAAAAAAAGGAATAAAAATAATTCTCAATATCTGTGACTTTTTCTAATATTTAATATGATGTATTGCCTGACTCCTTTCAGTGGTGTCCAGCAACAGGACAAGGAGCAGTGACCATAAAGCAAAACACAAGTTCCACCTCAACAAGAGGAAGAACTTTACACTGAAGGTGGCAGAGCCCTGTAAGAGGCTGCCTAGGGAGGTCAAGCAGTATGTCTGGAGACATTCAAAACCCACTTGGATGCAATCAAGGAAAGGTACTGCAGCCATAACAGTTTTGTGTTGCACGTGAATTAACTGGTTCTAAAGAAGCACTGGCTATATCTTTATGCCTCTGTTTTGTAACAAAAATGGGCTTCTGCCTGGTGTTGCACTGCGTAGACATCAAGCTGCTTGACCCTTGACTTGGGGAAGCTTTGCATTGCTACCCAAAACACTCCATACACTGCATCTGGTGGACTTTCTGAACTAACTTTCCAGTTGTTACTGTCTGCTCTGCAGATGAGAAATTGGGGTATTTCTAGATACCTTTCACAAATAGCTTACAACAGAACAACTCATCTGTCAGTAGGCTTAACTGAAGGCCCACATGCTGTGAAAGTGTCTTAAGGAATTGTCATCTGAAAAAGACTTGAACTCCTCTGATTTTGCATGTATGTAAAATTTAACATGGAAGTATGTTGGAGATGGAAGCAAAGATTTTTGGGATCAACTGTTTTTGTATTAACTTCACTGATTAGAAAACAGAAACTAAACTCCCAAGAAAATCCAGTAGCAAGATGAAAACTGCTCTAAAGTAGAGGTACTCCGTGCAATTCTCAAAATAGCACTTTCTCCTATATGTTAGAGCACATTTCAGTCTTGCTGATTATGAATGGACCACTAATCATTAGATTTATTTTTTAATTCTCTTGAAGGTTCTTCAAGAGAATTGGGATCAATTAGAGGGTGCAGGAAGAAAAGTTCCCACCACCTTTCAGTTTCATGAGGTGAGGCTGAAAGAATAGCATTGTTACTGAGCTTCACTGCAGAGCTGGGTCCTATGTCCCTGCGAAGACTGCATTAGGAAAAATACACAATGGTGTAGCACTTGTATCTCAGACGGATGTTCCTCATCACTTTTGCACATAAGATTTTTAAAAATTCACATTAAACCCCTTAACAGGGTGATAAAGCAGTGATGCCTTAATATCCTAGGATGTAGTGCTCTGGGCCTGACCCTGCAGAGACTTCATCCTTTCCAGCCGTATCTCTTGTCCTAAAATCCTCCTTCCCAAATGGACCCCTGAGAGCCCTCCAGACCCCACCGTCCCCGTGGTTATCCCGCCTCGCGGGTGCTCTTCCTACAAACTTAGCGCTACTTAAAGGGCTCACTCAACCAGGCCTTTTCCCTCCAGCCCTCCCGCAGGGCCGTGGCCCCGGCGGGTGGGCAGCGCGGCAGCTCTCGCCTCCCGGGGGCATCGCGGGCTGCGGTACCGGCCCTCCACCGCCCCGGGAGCGGCCGACACCCGGCGCCGGGATCCCGCGGCCCGACCCGCCTCCTCCTCCTCCTCCTTCTCCTCCGGCAGGTGCGGCCCTCCCGGGCCGCCGCTGCGCACTGGGCGGGGCGGGGAAGCTCCTCCTGCTCGGGCACCGGAGCGGCACAGCCGGGACGGCGGCTCTGCGGCGCGGGAGCTGCTTGCCGCAGCTCGTCCCCCCGCTGCCGTCGGAGCGGAGCGGGGCGGAGAGGCGGCGCCGCCACCGCCGTGCGCGGCCCCGGCACCTGCCCGAGGTGAGCGAGCGGCCGGGCCCGAGGCGGCGCCTCCTCGCCCCTGTTACCTAACCGGGACCGGGGCGGGGGGCGGCCGCCGGTCGTGCCCTGCGGCCCCGGCCGCTCGGCACCGCTGCGGTGGGGATGGGGGGCTCCGATGGGGAAGAGGGGGTGGCGAGGGCGAGTGTCCCCGTTGCCAGGGAGACGGGTCAAGCGGCAGCTCCAGCCGCCGGGGCGCCCCCGGGCACCGAGCAGCGCTCCCGCCGGCCCTCGGCTCCGCGTAGGAGGCGGCGGGGAGCGGCGGTGGGGGGAGGATGTGCCCGAGCCCGGGATGGCTCCGGGGCGCCGTGAGTCCCGCTCGCCGCGGGATTGTGCGGGGACGTGCTCCAGGTGCTCGGCTGGCGGCGGCTCCGTGAAACATGGCTCTGCCACCGCGACACGGGCGCTGGAAGGCGGCTCCTTACTTATTGCGGGCAGCGCTCTCGTCTACCGGGACTCGAAGCTGCTCGTTCGACTGACAGAAACAAGCTTTCGCTCCTCTGGGGCGTCCTCTATGCGAGGGCTCGCAACTGCAGACGATCCAGGCACCCTGACTGCTGGAACATTGTATCTGCAGCCCTCGCAGTTGAAAAGGTGCCGCTCAGGTGGTTGTAGCTGATGGTGGGGAAAGATTCGGTTCCCGGCACGACATTTCCAGTTTGGTCGATCTGAAGCAATTCTACCGAAGGAGCGCAGGTCCCTGCGGTGCCGCAGGTTGCCGATTGCTCAGATCATTGCTGCCGCTCTCCCAGGCCATCGGTGCAGGGTGAATTCCGCCCGTGGAGCGAGCCCGGCTTGTGTGAGCGGGCTCTGGCGGAGTCGGAGTGACAGCTGATCCATAGCTGTCGCACCAAACACTGGGAAGCAGCGTGCTTGGCACCAGACACCACAATAAAATGTGAAAGAAATGGAATTATGGTTTAAATCTTACCACGGGGAAATAAACTGCAGACGCTGATCATAGCAAATCGTGTGACTACAGTTTTTAAAGCTAGTCATGAATTTTTCCAGTTTTGTAGGGCTAGGAAAACATCTTACAAAGGTTTCAAAAGAAAGTTGGGGTTAGTCTTATTTGAGTAAATGTTCATAGCAGCATTTGTTCAGTCGTGAAAAGATCAGGAGCAGACCCAGAGGCCACAATCCTGTTAACTGTAGCACATAGGGTAAAGGATTACTGGAGCGCTGCCAATTCCTGTTGATTCTGGGATCTGCCTCCATGAAGCAGTTGGCAGGAACAAGACCGCTGAGGCGTGTTCAATTCTTCAGAGTTTTTCTCTGAAAACCCTATTTGTTGTTTAAATAGATCCTACAGAAATCCAGTGATGTGCTGAATAAGTAATACAGTTACTACAGATGGTTAGAAAGCCACCCATATATAGCTACTCAGTCACATCTCCTTGTATTATTCAAGTTTACAGATGATTACAGAGAAATTTTTTCTTTACTTTGAAAGTTCTCCAGAAAAACTCCTTTAATCTTTTGTCCGTTTTTCAGACTGTGAATAATTTGACAACGTCTGTAAAGCACTTTACAGTTATTATGTACAAAGTACTACGCTAGGTATGGGTATTCTCAGAAACTGTTAGAGAATAATAAGCTCTTGATTAGTAGGACATAAAAAATAATGCAGTTGTACCAATTAACATCTCTTAAGCACAAGATTTTTTTTTTTAGGTGCCTACGGTGTTTATAAAAATACTGTGTTATACAATACATACAAGCAACAAACATTGTGTTATACATACAAGCAACAAAAGGCCATGTTAATTCCTGTATGCATGGAGAAAATGTACATTTGGGCAGCTATTGAACTGGCAGATGAGGAAAAGATTGTACTCCTAATATGTCAAGAGGGAAAGAATTTGTCTTGGGGTTTCTTTGAAAATGGTCCAGTTAGATTGGCAGGTATACCTTTCATTCAGTTCCAAATGAGAGAAAATGCTGTTAGGGAAGGGAATGTTAGTATGGAAATTGAAGTGTTCTTTATTTAACACTTTGTCGCTCAGCACGAACCACACAGAAGATGAAATTAACCACTATTTTTACTGTCAGAAAACAATGCAATATTTTAAAAGTAAAGATGACCATGCAGAAATTTAATTTATGAATATATTTTTATGAAAGCGGGCTTGGAAGTGACTGTGCTTCAAACTGAACCCGCCTAAATAGTGTAGAACAAAGTGTAGAATCTTGCCTTGGACAAGAAATACGAGATTGCCACAGATCTTCTAGTGGAGTTGTAGTCTTTCTTCAGTCTTGTCTTCTCTTGAAGACAGGACATGAACAACTGTGCTTAAGATAGCAACTTCTGTTGAAAAGTCTGTGTATTGCCAATCGTGTAAGTGAATTTGACCCAGGATTTGAATTTGAACATACAGAGAAATTTGAGTAGCATCAAGGGGGGTGATTTGTTGGGGTTTTTTTTGGTGTTTTTTTTTCCTTTCTTTTTTTTAAGGGGAGCAATAACTTTTGATTTTACAGTAAAGAGAAGTATGGTTAGAAGATCAGTAGCAGATAAAAATTTATGCTTGCATGGGTCGTTTCTTCAGTGGGCACTTACAAAGTAAAGTAAGTGCAATTTGAACAGAGAAAATGCTGTGTTCATTGAAAAAAGACTCCTTTGTTGTCTATTTTTGATTCAGAATGTCTTTATTTTGATGTAATGTAGCTTCTGACACTGATGATCAGCTTCTACAAAGCAGCAAAAAGGAATGTATTTAATAAGAAATTCGTGGCACTGCAGACTGGAATATGATGTGCTTAATGGTCAAGAATGACAGTAATTTAATGCCACACTAGCATGGGGAAGTGATGATTATAAATTCAGCCAGAAGTGGGAATTGGATTAAGTGAAAAATGAAATTAATTTAATCACTTGTGTGAGAATAGATGACAGTTATTGGGAAAAACTAGCAAAACAAAAATATCATGCACTGTAATTATACTTACCTACAGCAACCACATATTTGTCTCATTTTGATTCTTGTATTGAAAAAAAAAAGTTACCCTTCATATTTCTCATCCATCTAAGACCTTCATATGATACTTGCCAGTGTGTTCTCTGCTCTTAGGACTTCAATTACTCTGAGTACCCTGATTGCAGGAAGTGGAGGGAATATTGTGTTTGAATTTTTTCTATCTCTCTTCTTTGGAGATAGAGGAACAAATTTTAGTCAAAAGGCTAAAAATTACAAGATTTTCCAAAGAAATTATTGAATTTTTAGAAACCTAATTTTTAATTTTTTACAGTTTTTCCCCTACACAAAAAAAACCCCAAAACCACCCTCTTATTACTAACTGGTAGAAGTAGTACATCCCCTCAAATTTCCTGATTTATCCAATGATTATATTTAGTAGTGAAAGGATACTTGACATAGTGATTTCGAAACTCTCACTTCTTAGATGGCTTTTTATCCAAGCTCATGAAATAAAATGAGGTCTGCTGCTCCGGCATTCTGTGTGCATACTATATTGCATGGCTGTGTGCTTTTATTTCTGAGAGATTTTTGAAATTTTACTATCAAATTCTGATTGCTGGAAATAAGTAAAGAGTGGAAACCCTTCACAGGGTCTTGTAATTTTTTTAATTAATGATTTTTTTTTTTTTTAATTTGTCTCATGTATGGATTTTACCCCTGACTGAATCTTGGGCTTTGAACAAATAGAACCTTCAAATTGAGAAGAAACATACTTGGGAGACCATTTTTCGAGGGACACTCCTGCTAAGTCTGAAGAAATTTCAGGGACTAGAGGCCACTCTGGGGAGTAGTTTCAAGAGAAGAAAATGAAGCAATTATGTTGGAGTTTGACAGTTTAAACTGGGAGACCAGGAGAGCTTTGAAACTCCTGGTTCTGGGTGTTCCCATGTGGACCAGCCACCTTGAATCTGCCTGACCTTTATAGAAAGGGAAATGTGTAATACAGGCCAGAAAGGAGCTGCGGCAGGTTCTGAGCAGGTGCTAGCCTGTGTTCTAGGTTCTAGAAAAATGTTTTGTCAAGATTTATCAGATGTGTTTTAAATGCATTGTAACTATGGAAAAATTTGGAGTAAGCTGAGATTCAACACTGGAGTCCATTGCTGGGCTTGTTGTGGACCTGCAATGTTTGTCTTCCTTTCTGGGGCAGGAGTTTTCACAGACGAGGTACCTGAATTAGGAAAGCTTTTGTGCTCCTTGCTGTTAGTGGCAGCAAAGTGACTCACGGCGGATAGCTCGTGGGAACTGGGGCAGTTCCAAGGGGTCTTTGTGCACCTACATATGCTGCTAGATCTTCAAAATACAGCTCTCCTTTGGCTTGAGACAAGAAAGATGCTGCTTCAGAAAGTGACATTCCAGTAGTGAATGCTGTGCAAGTTCCAGTCACACTCGTGCCAGTTGGAAGCTATTGACCTTGGTATTGGCAGTTGGATATTTCCCTGTGATGAGAAAGCAATGAAATATGTAAACAATTATGAGTAAAATAGATCAGAGGCTTCAGAACATCAATAATACTTGAGAATACATAATTTTTTTTCCTCGAAGTTAGGTGACTACTCTCAACAGTTATGTAAATTAAGAATTTGTTCTGCCAAAATTTCCGTAGCAATATGCTGCAGCAGTTTAGAAGAGCTTTAATTGTAGGGAATGAGCTCTGTAGGGGGATAAATATTGTAAATATTTTGATTCATCAGTAAGTGAAAGTTTAGGTTGTTCTGAAGGGTGTCTTTTTCTACAACCATCTGTCTTTGTTTTTCCTGACAGGAGTGATGCATATAGTGGTGGTATTTGATATAGATGTTGTAATGTTGGAGCCTAATTTACTTTTGTGTTTCTCCTGAGTGCTGTGATTGTTTAGGATGGATCTTAAGATCGTGGATTTTTCCCCTCAGTAGTCTAAATGCTTCAATTTTTTAAACCCCTTGTGCCTCCAGAATAACCTTTCATTCTAGTCTTCAGTAAGAAACCAGTTGGAAAAAATTCTCAGCATCACTTGTTTGGATTACAGGGGGGTTTTGTTTTCAAGGTATCATATCTCAGAGTGATTGAGGTCCATTTCTACACTTGTTGTTAAGGCTTGATTTCTGTTCTGTATGTTTTGTTTGTGTTTTAAAGTGATTGTTTAAGTGAAAGCAGCATTGCTTAGATTAATAACAAAATTTGAAGAAGATGTGAGCAAGCTTATGGCCTTATTATGTCTGAAACATTTTCTGTCAGGTTTCACTTCAGGTCAAATAAAGTAAAAGGGCTACTGCCCTTTGTAAGCTAAACTGTCCCTCTACCTGGCCTATCAAGACAAAACAGATAAAAACCTGTGGTTGAAGAAATGTCATCAGGATATGTGGAATGTATATTTTCCAGATTTATTTTTTAAATTTTCTAAAATTGGTCTTAATGGTTTTTTCCCTAACAGCTACATTTATAAGATGGTGTGTTTCATAATAGTTTTTTCCTGATCTAATACAGATTTTGCAATTATGTCTTTAAAGCAATAAGGAAGGTTCTCCTTTTAAGGGGATACATCTTCTGTGGTTTTTGCCTTTTCTCTGTTCGTTTTGAAAGCCCCCTTTCAGTCAGTGACCTATATTTTAGTTGCATAAAACAACAAAAAAAAAGAGAAAGAACTAAGGTGATGTTTTCAGAACAGAACTGGGACTTTGACTTCAGTGATCTGTGGAGATCAAAATAGAGGTCTCAAGAGCAAGGCTGCACTGAAGTGCTGCCTTCTTGTGGGGATAAAAGTACCTGTCTTGTGAGTTTGGTGTACTCCTTAGCTGAACTTCCTTTTTTTCACTTTTTCTTTGTCTGTTTCCGTAGAAAATTCAGACAAAAACCAGGAAGGGAGCAGAACTCCTTTCTGGCAGGGCCGTAGTGCATCAGCACTGGAGAGCATGCCACGCCCCTGCTGCGCTGGGCTTCCCATCCTCGCTGAGGTTGCATCAAAGTACACCCGGGATTCCTTGCGGTCTGTGGTGACTTTTGCATGTAAATGCTGTATTTGCTTGTAGGGAAAATGTGTAGGAAATTGAATGATGGCAATGCAAGTGACGTCTTGTCCATTTGTATTTCATGTATGTGGCTCCATCCTCCGAACACGCTCACAGAATTGCAGAAACTTAGGTGTTGCCAAAATGTAAATAGAAGAACTAGATGTGCTTTGCTTGCTTACTTAGGGAGGATAACTATGAATGGAGGTGAAACAGAGCAGAAGTAGGAATTCAGCATTAGAGAACAAGTCAAACTCCAAAATGTTTCTGTAGCCAGGACTGGCTACCTAATACAGGAGGAAGCTCTCCTGAACCAGTATATATTCAGTTTGAATTATGCCTTTTTTTTTTCCTTGTATTAGATTTGTTCAATTTCTTTAAGACCTTTTGATCAGGTCCATCATGTATAATGGTGTCAGATGCTGTGCTTCACATCTTTGGATGTAAATGTCAGCAGATGAGAACAAGTCATACACAAAATTAGTGGAGTTTATATTCCTTGCAGCTGTTCATGTTTCCCTAGGATTCCCAATCCACTGTAGTGCAACTCTACCTTAAAGGTTGGAAAGATGCTAGACAGGCTGTTTGAATTTACTGTCTTTGCTAATTAGAACTAACTCTTGCACTATGGACTTGCATTGATTTTTAGTGGTGGTGCTGGGTAGGTGAAGAGAATTAAGGCTCTAGTAGCAGAACCTTGTCAGTTGTAATTTGTAGCAGTTTAAGACATAAATTCCTCCAGCTTTCCACCTCCTTCTGCACGTACTGCAGAACTGGAGGAGTGGAACAAGTGTCTGCATTTTATCTGGTTGCAGGCATTATTGTGGGATGTCAGTATGGGTTTGTACCGTGACACCAGTGGCAACATAAGTGTCACCTGTGCACTGGGGCAATAATATGTGGCAGAGTATGGGGCATATAGAGGAAGGGCAGTCCAAGCATCTTCAGTGGCATAGGTTGATCCTGTGAATTACACATTATGTTTCTACATTTTGTCTTGTCACTGGCCTGTGTACTTTGAGTGTTGAAAATTGTTGTTGGAACCCCAAGGAGGGAATTTTAATAGGCTGTGTCTTTAGTTCCTGATATATTTATTCTTTGGCCCTGGTAGTGAGGGAGATTACTGTGTGGTCACCAAGTAGCCCATAGCAAACCAGACCAAGACCTAAACACCTAAAAGGAAAAAAAAAAAAAAAAAAAAGGCCATACAGCTACAGGGATCTAAAGATAGAAGAGAGAAGAGTGGAGTTTGCTGTTTATTTGGGGTTTTGTGACTTTATTGTTTTTGTTTTTTGTTTTGTTTGGGTTTTTTTAAGCTAGTTGGTATAGTCTGTGGGAGGAAAGAGAAAAAATTGTGAACAGAAGTGTTTCTTTTGCTTAGACCTGAAGAAGACACAGAAGTCTAAACACTTGTCCATTCTATTTATAATTCAACTTCTGCTTCAAATTAAAGACCAGAAATTAAATATTATTTAAGATCTTAATTTTAGGTACTTTTCCTTGAAACAGCAGTTTTTCTCCAAGCAAAGTTGTGTCTCAGACTAAAGAGGGCTAGGGAAGGGTTGAAGAAAATCTTGAGCTGTAAATTCAGAACCTTCTATTTGAAGGAGAAAAAAGCCCCTCTATCTGTTGTCGACTAAGGTTATTTTCCATCTGTTTATCTCTGTTACACACATTTGAAAACTGTCAGAAGAACCAGACTTTATCAGAAAATTCCATCTAATGGGTTTATGACTGGCTTGAGGTACTCCTGATCCCTCTGCCCTCCTGCTGCAGCTCGTTGCTCGTTTGTTTTGCTGGCACCACTGTTTGTGGAGGGATATTGAGGTTGGATCACCAGCATGTCTGTTAGAGCTTTAAGAAAAAATAAAACCCCTCCCCCTAAAAATTAAAAACCCGCCCCACAGAAGTCTCTCTTACACTCTTAAACCAGGTCAGGCAAAAGAAGGAAGTGTAGAAGCCAGCAGTGCTGCTGGGCTTGTACCCATTCTATCTTGAAAGAAGAGAAAGTTGCTTTGACCTGTGATGCAGACTAGAGAAAGGCATGTGGACTGTAAGTGTTTAGTTTTCTTTCATATAGTCGGGGCTAAAAGGTGTTAAAACAGTGGGTTTATTTAGCAATTTCTGGCACTGATTTGTAGTAAGCAAATGTTTACACTGCAGCTTGCCATAAATAAACAGAAGGGTGTTTGGAAACCCTGACCAGCTTTTGTGTAGGAGAGAGCAGTCATAACAAACTGGTTCTGTGAGAAACTGAAAACAAATAAAAGATGGGCTGTTATTCATGGTCTGCAAAGGCAGAAGAGACTGTGAACAAAAGAAGCAAGTAATTTTCAAATACTGAAAAACATTGTTTGTGAACCTGGGATAAATTTCAGTAACATTCCATATTCTCCTGTTTTCAGTCTTTAGAAAATCTAAAGAAAAGAAGGGCAAATGATTTTAACCAACTCCAGCCTTGGAGAAAGGTGAAAATCTTCAGCTGCATTCAATACTGCTGTGAGTCTTTTGTATCTCCCCAAGATATTTCCAAGAACATTTGCTACCTGTTTCTGAGTGTTAACAACCTTGCAGTCACTTAAAATTCTGTAGTTAGCTAAAGAAAAGAATTCTTTGAAAAATCCTCTAACAAACGTTTTCCCACAAGGAAAGCTCTTCTTTTAGTACTTAATGACATTATTACCTACTACAAGGAAGTTATTTCCCTTCTTTCTTTTTGTTCTTGGAATTTTTTGAGTCTAACATTACAGTATAAAGAGATAGGTAAGCAATGGGGCATTTCCAGTTGGGTAGCTGAAGGATCGATTTATGGGGTTTTGTTAAGTAGTTAAATGGTACCAAACCCCAAAATCAATATTCTGTTTTTATTTTATGCTGACACATAGTTTTTGTGATTGAGTAATGTCCGAGTATCTTAGTAGCTAATAACTCATATTGACTTTTTTGCAATTTTTTTTGTGGTTTTCATGCAACCACAGCAATATATCGAAGAATCTCTAGCCTTAAAAGATAGACTAGACTCAGACTTGGAATGGAGCTGATGAAATGGTAATAAAAATCATGGCTAAGGCTGAACCTTTTTCTTAGTTGTTCCCTCTGTGGAGTGGAAATGTGTCTTCAGCAATCTTAGATTCTTTTCACAGAGAATCTCTTGGTTGTAGGGTTCCACTGGAGCCAAGTAAGCAGGGAAATTGTATTAATAGCTCAAATGTCTTTGTGACTGTGATGGTAGGAAAAAGAAATATGTTTTACAGAAGAGATGAAGCCTTCTACATAAACTGCCATTAGGGCATACAAGTTGAATGTGCTGTGTAGAGATATCCACTAAGTTCTGAACAAATTAGCAAAATATGTAGGAGCACTGTTAGTGGTGTGGTATTCTGTGTGAGTTACGTGTTGAGAAATTACTTGTGTGTCTGCAGGTCTCTGCATTGGGCTATGTTGAATGCAGGTGAGGTGCTGATCCCTTGGGGACTGCAAGTCAGTAAACTCCAGTTTAGATTCAGAAATTCTAGTCTCTCTCTCTGTGAGAAATAGACTTCAAAGACCACACTTACATGGTAATAAGTTGGGGAAACTATTGAGACCTAATAATATTGCTGCGTCAGATTTTGATTCGTCTTTGAGACGGTTTGTATTGCCAGTAGCACCAACTAAAGGAATTTCATACATAGCTCTTAGTTCTAGTTAGTGTGCAGATTGTGCTCTTTCTCTCCTGAAAATGGGTGGCAAGAGCCTTTATTTGGTTATCTTGAAATTGGTATAAATACAGAAGTAAAAATTGCATCTGTTTTTCAAGTATAACCAAGAGTTAGCCTGAGAGCAAGCTAGCAATGAAGCCTGTCCTTGTGGTGATCCAAGAGCTTCTGTATGCTCAGTGACTGACAATACTGTCAGATCTACTGGTTAAAGTGCTTGCAAGGGGTGGGGTGGGGGGGGGGAATCTTTCAGACTTCATTTATTTATTTATCTATTTATTTATTTATTGGAGATCGGTTGTCTCCTGATTAGATGAGAGTGACTGTAGTGTTGAATAACTTAAGGTAAATGAATAAACCTGGCTGAAGTAGTCCTGCAATTCTTGGCTGCATTAGGCATCTTACTGTCCAAAGAAGTAAAAGAAGCAGTGAATGTGTGCCTAGAGTGCTGGATCATGTACAATGCAATGGCTCAGTTCCTTGGCAAGGTGAGGAGCAGTCTGTCCCCTGCAAATTCTCTGATTCAAATCCAGCTTCTTGTGTGTGCCATTTGGTAAAGAGAAATCAAACACAATTTAATTATCCTCTTAGTCCTTGGATGTATCTGCAGTATCCTTGGGCTCGGTCTTTGGAGGGAAGGAGTGGGTGGTTCAGGCCATCTTTATGCCAGTCAGCATTTTTTTGGGCCAGTGTGTCTCTGTTCCCAGCTCAGGACACTGATGAATAGCTTCTCCTTGTTATATCATTGAATGGCTTTTAATCTTAGCATTGTCATTCTCAAGCATTCAAAGTCTAAAAGTCAGTGCCCAGACATCAGTAGTCACATTTATTCAGACATTCCCCAGTAGGAGTTATAAGCCTGGTGTTAGATTATGTTTTCAAGCTTCTCTCAGTAATCTTCGGACTGATAACCTTTATTCTTTTTTGTGAGGTGAGAGCTTCACAGTTTTATTCCAGGAGATACATTTGGTAACAGCAAAGGAAGCCACCATGACTGGTTTATTTTGGCTATTTTGTGCCTTAAAATGTGTTTATTTTCTGATCACAGCTTACCTGTGATTGCAACAAAACTATTCTCTAGTGTTAGAGCCTGAGTTAGTGTTTTTCTACCTGGATCAGTCTGTGTCTAATTTTGATTTTAAGATTCGGTTGATATCAGGGATCCTGCTGTCCCGTTGATTCTCCTAGAGGTGTACTAACAGTGATATATTTAAATTTTATAATTTCCTGTGGTCCAAATGTTAAAGCAACCTAGATAGCTTCCGTGTGGGTTAGAGGCTGGGAATCTAAACTAATGAAAAAGTAGTTGTAGTGAAAATAATGTGGAAGTGTTCTGATACAGCATATAAGTCAGAATGATAGAGTAAAATACAGTAATTCAGATTTCTCCTGAGCAAATGAACTTTAAAAAAATTTGCTGAGTGTCTAGTATAAAATGATACTGTTTTGTTGGACATAGGCAGTTTAATTTTATCACCATTCTTTTGCAAAGTTGGTTGTCCCTTTTATGTCAGCAAATGTTGCTTTTGCTTGTTTAAAAGTTCATAGCAGCTGGAATCAAATGTTTACTCTCAAACGAGAGTGATTATTAAGAAGTTAATCTCTGATCCTGCTGGTACCAGCAAATAATTAAAGATGCTAATGTAAGATCTTGTAGATAAAGTACGCAGTTAAAGCAGTTAACAACATAAGATCTAGTCAAATGAATTGTTTGATGAAAGTTCTCTTCCACTACCAAAAAGTCACAAGCTAGCCAACACTTAAGTGAACCCCTCCACCCAAACCTGTGTAATACGAGTTTGATAAGTCCATGGTCTGCTAAAAAGATTGTGGATCTTTCAATTTTAGTTAAAGCTTTGACTTCTTCGAGTACTTTAATAACATTTTTAGGAATGAAGGGAGTATTTTGGCGTTACATGTGTCCATGAAGAAGAGATTTGGAGGAAGAAATCTCTTCAGGGCTCTCTTGCAGAGTTTTGTTGCTACCATATCCAGGAAAATCTTAATTGTTTTCTGGGATATGATAGTAACAGTAATAGGCCACTGTCGTCCCTTTGGTAATTCATGGTTTCCTTCTGTTTTGATTTTCTTCTCTACCTGGCAGTGTAGTTTTGATAGAGATGTCTGCTGTGGCCTCTAGGAGCAGTGGCTTTCCCAGACATCATAGATAGCAGAATTATCTTTCCAGAAGGCTTCTTAGTGCAACTCAATTCTGATACATTCTAATTTGTTGCCTTAACTTTTGGTTATAAGAAGCATTACATTTAAAAACAAAAATTTTAGTGATTGTTGGAAATATATTCAAGGTGCTTTAAATTGCTTGGATTTCTTTTGGTTGATGACCAAAGTTGCAAAACTTTGAAAATACCCTCACTGAAACTTAGTTAAAGAAAATAAATTCTTTTGCTCTTTGTCAGGAGTCATTCAGGGTTCAGCTTACTCTCTGGAATAGGAATGTCTAGTGCCACTTGAGATACTGATGCAGAAGGGACTGGATGTCCTGTGTGTCCTATGTCACCTTTCTCATCTCCCCAGGAAGATGGCTTAGATACTCTACAGGGTCTGAAATAACAGTAAATTTCTGTATATTATCAACTGAATTCAAGTCTTGAGTTTATTTTAAATTTTTCTTTTTTAAAGTGCATGCATATATTGCCTACAAAGTATTATTTTTGGTTATCAAGTGAAATAATCATCGAACTTCATATGACCAGCAGTTGCACTTGTATTGCTACCAAGTTTTCCTATCCTAAAAAAAAAAAAAAGAAAAATAAAATAAAAGGAAAAGCTATTTGCTTATGACAAAAGAAGTGTTTAGTGCTACAGTACATTTGGTTTGGAATGGTATTATTTCTAGACAGGAGTTAAAAGGATTCCTAGGCAGTTCCAATAAATGGAAAGACGGAAACTCGTAAATGTGCCCTAGTGGGACAGAGATGTGGAGGCATGTGTACTTGCTATGGTTTTGATAGAATTTCCCCCTTTTGCCCCTTCTGTTTCCTTTTATGAGACAAAATGTCTTCAAGAAGATTGGAATGTGGAATAAATAGGTCATATGGGACTAATATGCTCTTGCATGCATGCAGTACATTCATAGTCTTCTCAGCTGTACCACAGAGAATCACACAAAGCACAGAATTGTCTAGGTTGGAGAGGACCTCTTGACATAATTTAGGCAAAGCCCCCTGTTTAAGCAGGGTCAACTAGATCAGATTGTCCAGGACGGTGTCCAGAGGTGTTTTGAATATCTCTGAAAATGAAGACTCCACAAGCTCTCTTGGCAACCTGTTCTGATGTTTAACAATTCCTCACAGTAAATAGCATTTTCTAGCATTCAACAGGAATTCCATGTCTGTTAATTTATGCCCATTAAGTTATAGAAGAAACAGTGTTTTAACTTGAATTATACATAGCTATTTGTAGCACTTAGTGGTTTTTAACAAGGTAATTATTGCCCTTAAAATTAAAATATAATTGTTATATTAGAAACAAGGAAACAAATGGCCTTTTTATTTTTTTTTTCCTCCTGCTTGATGCTGTTTAACTTTCTCAAATATGGTGGGATTCTAGTGATTGGGATTCAATTCACAAACTTCAGTTAGGCATTTAGGTCTGTCTCTACAAATCATCTGATGTTTGGTTCTTGGATCAGTATTCACAAACCCTAAAGACTTGCTGAGCTTAGCAGTTTAATGTCTTGGTAGTGATATGTGCTTCAGAACAATGACTCAACAAGCTGCAAGTTGCTTGTATGTATGTAAAGGGAAGAACCAGATGTCAATTTAACTGATAGAAAAAAACATAAGTGTACAGGTTTTAAATTCTTCACTTCTGCAAGTAAGCACCTAATTGTAGCCTTATACAGTCTTTCATAGCTGCCCTTGGGAATTTAAACAGTGACTTGTTTAACAAAAACTTGGTGTTACTTATCTTTTGAAATGTAGATTCTGGTTTGTTTGTTTGTTTGTTTGAGGTGGTTTTTTTTTTTTTGTTTTGTGGTTTTGTTTTGGTTTTTTTGTTTGTTTGAATAATCCAAGAAGTATTGATGCAATATTTTCCTAAAAATGGATCTGAGTCTGTCATTAAATCTGTGTGTACCCAAAGGATTTAAAGTATGAATTCTTGGATTGTCCCTGAAAAAGAGAGAATAGAGCATATTCAAATCTGATGTTTCCAAATAAGAACTTATATGTTTCTCTATTAACCTATGTTTCCAAACAAGAACTTATGTTTCTCTATTAACCTATTCAATAGAGCTTAATTAGAGAGATATTTTACTTTAGTAAAAAGTATTTCCTTAAACTGAGTTTCTTAAGACATGATGTCAAAGTTCTGACTCACACTACAAATATATCATATGCATCTTCACTGTGAGTTTTTTTTAAACTGTATTTCCTGTTACCTCCTCTCCTACCTGTTATGTCCCTTCTGCTCTGAGAAGGAATTTTTATTTGTTGTATTGACACTGGGTTTTAATGACAGTGGTTAATATCAGAACATTTTCTAGGTAGCTGGTCTGGAACATTGAATAAAGTCTGTGTTAGAAATGAAACATTTGTTGGGTAAAGGATGAGAGAAAAAAGGAGATCTCCTATTTCAGTAAAATACTCTAGTATGAAATCTAGATTCTCGATGAATCCTTGGAGAAGAAGAATCCACTAACTCTATCACCAGCTTGGGCAGGATATTCCACTGTTTTCCAGCATAAAAGGTCAGGTGTCCTGATGTTTTCCCTTGTGTTCCCAGCAAATATGTGAACCATAGCTTCCTCTGGTAGGAACTGTACCATTCCCACCTCTCCTAATGCTTCAAAAGCTCACACTCTAGCAAATTGTACTCACAGGGAGCAGCAAGAATGCCACAATTCCCTAACTAAATCTGCTCATTGATATCCCTCTTCAGCTGAGAGCATTTTTCCTTCTAGTGGTATGGTGAGAGCTTTCTCCGTTGTCCAGGTAAGGTTTGTACAGTCCCCGTGTGTGTAGCAAAGCTCCTGCAGATTTTTGTTTATGAGTGCAAAAAATCCATCTGACATCTTCCATGCCACTTTGCCTATCCCAGGCCAGGCTAATCTGTCTACCTGTCTAGCTAGGTTTGTTAAGGTTACAGAGGTTGCAGTGACTGTGTAAACATGTTGCTGGTGGTGAATGTAAGAAATCATGGTCTTACAGTAATAAAATATGTACATGATGGAAAT
Organism: Irena cyanogastra; assembly: GCA_013397155.1. Taxonomy (NCBI): domain Eukaryota; kingdom Metazoa; phylum Chordata; class Aves; order Passeriformes; family Irenidae; genus Irena; species Irena cyanogastra. Next base: position 184,663 of record VWZV01009557.1, on the reverse strand, counting down.
TCTCTTTTTCCTAAAATACAAGGTCTTTTTTTTTTTTTTTAATCTGCAGCAGGCAGTGTAAAACAGGGTAAAGAGCTAGAAGCAGAGATGACTGTGCAGGCTTCACTGCTTATGGCTTTTGTGATTGCAACGTGTAATAGAGCTTGGAGACGGGCAACCTTCTCCACTCTCTCCCACTGCTTCTCACCCACAAACAGAATTTGTCTGTAAATCATATTTATTCTGGTCATCTAATTAGTTTTGATTTTCTCTTTCAATCTAGATTTCTTTAATGCTTAAATCAAATATATCTTTTCAGTAAAGAAGTGTTTCAATCGATGAGTTTGTTGTAAAGAAAAGGTCTAAATCAGATGGATTTACTTCAGAGCTCTAGCTAACTTCAGGTCCTCTCACTCCTACTTAAACTTCTAAGTCAATTATGAAAAGCTACATGTAGAAATTCCTTTTATACTTGGAGCACCTTGAAGCTAAACAGTAATACAGGCATCACTGTAATACAAGAGTTTATGCTGGAGTGGCATTAGCCAGGCTTTTAGAAGTTTTGATGCAATTTAAGCATAGAAAAAGGGCCCTAAGGGAATTCAAACATTCAGGTTTTAAGAAGTGATGGAATTAGGAAAACGTGTGCCATTTCTTGTAGTAAGCTGATTGTAGGGAACTTCAGTTTTGGTATTTATTGAAGCACATAGCTTTTTGCCTTTTCTGGTGTTCTTAGTTTCATAAGCACGTAACCCTTTGACACTTTTTCAAAGGTAAACTAAAAAAAAAATCTTGAAGGGCTGTACCAACTGAGTGGAAGAGCAGCATGATTGGAACCATTAGCACTAAGATCAAGTAAACTGCTCCAAATTATTCACTATAATCCATCACAGTCAGCAGAAAGGGAACGCAAATGTTCTGCAGCTGTTTCTCCACAAAAAAAGGTGCAAAACTTGGTGATCTTGATTTCTAGTCTAAAATCTAGAGGGAATGGGCTTTAACAGACATTGATTCTTTTATTTGCTTTCTTCTAAATCTGATGGTTTTGTCACACGCACATTTTAGCCCGGGATCTTCCTTGCCCTTGTCTCTTTGTATTTCTTCTGTGTACTTTCCCAGTCTGCTCTCCTGAGCATTCAGTCTCCTTGTCCAGCAATTAGAATTATTCCCTGATGACCTCTGGCTTATCTTCCTACGATTGCACTGTAGAAAAATCCATGCTTTCTACTCTATTTTCTCAGATACTCATCTGATTTTAGTATTGTGCACTATTCCACTGTTTCCCCTTCCCCTTTGCAAAAGGGGAAACCCAGGAAATAACTGTAGCTGGTCTTCATCACCAGCTTCCTCCATGTTGTTTTTGTTTCCTCTTCTTACTTCTTTCCCACTTGACATCTTCCTCTTGGACTCATCAAAATGTGTGTCACCATCAAGGTGAATGACACTCTGCCCAATTTTCTTAAAGCTGTCAGAAATCTTTTGATGCCCGTTTCTCTTAACAGAAAGGTGTTTGCAAATATCTTTGTTTCTTACATTGAAGAGTGGAGAAATAGTCCATAAGCCAATTATGTGTCCAGTTCTGGGGTCCTCAACACAAGGAATGGTGACTTGCTAGAAAGGGTCCAAGGAAGGATCACAAAGATAGTCAAAGGGCTGGAGCACTTTTCCTGCAGAGACAGGCTGAGACAGTTGGGCAGTTGGGATTGTCCAACCTGAAGAACAACTTGGATCCTGGCCTCACAGGGGCCTTAGAGTAAGGAGCCTTATAAAAAGGAGACTGACTTACATGGGCAGATAATGATAGGAGGAGGGGAATGGTTTTACAGGCCTTAGGTTAGATGCCAGGGAGCAATTCTTTATTCAGAGGGCAGAGAGGCACTGGACCAGGTTGCACAGAGAAACTGTGGGTGCTCCATTCCTGAAAGTGTTCAAGGCCAGGTTGAATGGGTCTTTGAGCAACCTGGTCTGGTGGACGCTACCCATGGGAGGGGGAATAGGAACGGAATGATCTTTAAGGGCCCTTCTAACCCAATCCATTCTGTGATTCTTTGATTCTATATAGGGTAAAATTAATAGGGATTTTAGTGATCAGTTACTCTATGACTTGAATATTTTTTCAAAATAGAAACATGGATGTCAGTAACCTGTTGCAGTGTTTTGATGTTTATATGCTTTGTAGCTGTACTTTTATATAAAGACATTTTTTTTTCCCATCTTGATTCCTGGCATTGAAAGCACCCACTGGACACAGAGCAAGTATTTTATGTTATTGTAATTATGCTGTAAGGGGGGAAAAACCCACTCTTTGAAATACTGTCATTGTCCTGGAGGTACAAGTTATATTGAAGTATAGTTCTGCCACCCTGTGGCTACTGAAGGCCATTCTTAGAAGGTACATGTTTGCTTAACTGCTGGTAGTCACAGCCTTTTACTTTTAACTTCATGAACGCTATTTCACAGAGAGAGTCGAAGGGCTAGTGCAGGTCCCATAGAGATGTATAAACCCTCTGTGATTTTATTGAAATACATAAATACTTGTTCACTGGAAATGCCATGTAGACACATAACAGACCACCTCAGTTATGCAAGACTATACACTATTAAGAAATCACACTTAGTATTTTTATGTTTTTTTATGTTTCAGTCATAGATAGGAAAAGCTCATGTGGCTCAGTTGTCAAGATTGTAGACTACAGTACTTTATATTCCTGTCTGGTGTAGTCTGTATGCAGATTTAAAGTAGTTTCAAAAACATGTTTATGTATTTTTTACTCTTAATACTCTAGAAAAGAATACTTGTTTTGTTCAATAAAAGCATCCTGATGGTTGTGAAAGTTAAAAATCTAAGGCTTATCTGAGTGAGGCCGTGGTGAAGTTGATACCATTTCCAACCACACCTCACTGTTATATGTCCCTTTCCATATTTGTTTCTAGAGTTATCAGGAGAAATAATTATGATCTTGATTTAGAGAAGCCTTCCACATTTGTGGACCTATTAGAGCAGATCCAGAGGAGGGCCACAAAGATGATCAGAAGGATGGAGCACCTTTCCTGTCTCTCCTATGAAGACAGGCTGAGGGCTGGGGCTGTTCAGCAATGAGAAGACAAAGCTCTGAGGAGACCTTCTAGCAGCCTACCAATACCTGAATGGAGCTTATAAGAGGGTGGGAGAGGGGCTTCTTACAAGAGCATGTAGTGACAGGACAAGGTACGAGGGGCAAAAGGTTTTAAACTGCAAGAGAGCAGGTTTAGTTTAGATTTTAGGAAGAAATTCTTTACTCAGAAGGTGGTGAAGCACTGGAACAGGTTGCTCAGAGAAGTTCTGGTTGCTCCATGCCTGGAAGTGTTCAAGGCCAGGCTGGATGGGGCCCTGAGCAAACTGGTCTAGAGAGTGGCATCCCTGTCCCTGGCAGGTGGTTGGGACCTAGATGATCTTGAAGGTCTCTTCCAACCCGAATCATTCTATGATTTTGCAACAAACATGACAAATTTGTTAAAAAAGCAACTTTAGATTGAAGAACAGGGTTCTTGATTTTTTTAATCCAATGAAAATGCAAATCAGATTCCAAAATAACATGCAATTACAAACTACTAAAGTCACCCTGTCTTTTATTTCCTTTTTATAAGGTCTAGAGGAAAAATCTTGAAAGCATAGTTTTTCAAAGTAATAAGCATTTTGGTTTATGCCAGCAGCAGAATGCCTTAAAACTGACCAGAGACCTTTCAACTTGTCCCTTATAACCGTGTACTCAGTGTATGGATTAGATACTTCATTTTGAGATTACTTTGCATATTTGTTGCCTAACTTTCAGAAAGATGAGAAAATAAGTTCATAGGAAAATAGAATAGTTTGTATTGGAAGAGACCCTTGAAGATCATCTAGTCCAGTCTCCTGCCAAGCGCTGAGATTTCTTCAATGAGATCAGGATCAAGTTATAATATTGTTCTCCCAACCATGATAAATGAATCTCCTGTAAGTTATGTCCTGCTCCTTTCAGCAGATGAGCAATTAGTATCATAGCCTAAATGACAGCAACAGTGAGTGCTCTGAAAAGCTAAGATGATACTGCACAAAGGTATGTTACTACAGTTGTGTAAAACTGTTATCTTTTTTCAAATGAAGTAAATGAAACTGTGTGCACACATCCTGGAAGCAAACCTTGTCTTCAAAATCATCAGACTTCATCTGTGTAGTTTCCAGTTGAGTTACATGATTGTCTTTGGTTTTATCACTGGAATGCAACAACCTCTTTCTCAGGTGGTAGTGTAGGTAAAATATGCCTTAAGTTACACAGATGACCATGAACTTGGCTTTTTATTTTATCTGAATGTGTATTCAGGAAAAAATCTTCTGAATGCTGATACCTTGAGATATGTAGAAGATAAAACGTCACAAAGATGATATAAAGACATAAAGATGTTGTTCTACTCATACAGCCTTTAGCCTTGTGATTTCATTTTATATTTTTGTGGTTTAAGATCTTAATTATTCTGTGAAGTCAGACGGTAATTTGGTAGTAATAGAAAATAAACTTCATTATTTTAATTGACTACAGCTGATGGCCTGAAGATAGCAATGACCTTTCCAATCTCACAAGAAAATAGTTTGCAATTAATCAGAAGACTGTAACAGTTTGAATTTTTTGTGGTTTTATTTTGTATTTATTTTGCTGAATTTTTTCTTGAGGTGTTTTGACTGACTTCTTTTTTTCCCAAACAAGTCCAGGTTTTCAATTTTTTTAGTCCCTAATTTTGTAATTTGCATTAAATATAAGGTGTTTTTTTCAGTACTATGAAAGCTTTTTCTTGAAATTCACTGTATTGAGGCACTAAATTAGTTGAGCAGCTTGTGTTTGAGCTGAGTGATGATTTCACTGACAACATTGGGTAGTGGCAGAGTTTTTCTCACACTTGACATTCTTGAACATTTTTTATGGAATGAGAAAAATATTTCAATTTCCAAAGATCTCAATGAAAAGAGGAAAAAGTGTTGTCTCCCAGGCATGTGGGAAAAGTGTGTTGATATACTCAGAAGAGCAGGTTTGCAGTCAACTTTAAATCTGTTTCCAAGTGTTTTCTTTTTGACAAATTAATTTGGCAGAGATGTGATTTTAAAAAGTAGAAGATAATGTTGTTCTTTATTTTCTGTGAATAGTAAACCTATAGGTTTTTTTTCTGAAGAGACTCTTACTTTGAGAGAAGGTGAAGTTCTTCCAGCTTGAAAGGATGATTTATTCTGACTTACTAAAACCACAGGCAGAAGTAGAAGCTCCTTTGAAAAAGGAACCAAGCTAGAATAGAAAATTGCCGTGGGTAAATCTTAATGGTCTAGTTCTGTATCCATGGCAGCCTCTGTCAGGATGTGCTATGATGCCATTCTGGAATGAAATTAATATAATGTACTTCTGTTAGCTTTTCAATGTTGTATTTTCTTTCTTTAAAAAGGCCAGATTTAAACCTGGTATTTGGAGCTGCCAAAGTGAAATAACATTTAATTGCATACAAATGCTTTATCTTCATGATTTGTCCAGTTGGTTCAAAATTTTACTTTTTTGCAGGAAAAAGCTCGTGATCCCTTGTTTGTCCATGCATCTGACTTGAAGTTAGTTTAAATGGGTTTAAATGTGGTGTGGGTTTAAATGGAAGTGTTTTCCAATACTTAAAATACACACTTGGAAAAGAAATTACTTGAGGGAAAGAAGAGAACTGATTACAGATAACTGCTTGAAAATGCCAAATATCTTTTAAATTATTTCTATATTCAGAATTATGTCTTTTTAACTAGTTCTTGAGCATGTGAATTTTAATAAATTTTTATGTAAGCTAGTTTGGCACACAGCACGTTTAATGTAAGTAATGTTGAGTTACTGTTTTCCAATGTCACAACAGTCATAATTTAAGATGTTAGTAAATATATCAAAATGAAATATTGCTATCTGAAAAGATACATTATCTGTACCCAGGGAAATAAAAAAAACCCCACATTTAATGTGAAATTTTATGAATCAACAGCTTTTTTTGGTTACTGACAAGGGAAATGGAGTTTTGAAATGTAACTAAAAGATACTTATGTGAAATGAGATTAAAATCTGTATGTAAATACTCAGGGTTTGGCTATGTGGTTTAAGTGAATTAAAATTAATTATTTGTAATATATTTTTGATAAGCAGCATTGTTTTAAGTAATGTGGTAATTGATAAATGAGTGGCTTTCCAAATTCAAAGTAAAAATTTAAAGGAGAAATTAGAGGGCTTTTCATACACTGGAAGGCTTTAAAGGCAGAGCAGTACTTAACTAATGCAGTGACATTCTGTGAAGTTTAGTGGTAAACAGAAGATCAGCAACTTTATTTGTGATGAACTAGGTGAAAGCTGCCTTGAGTGGCCCCAGTGTAGAGGACTCCACAGTTCCCAAAGTCTCACTGCATGCTGTATTAAGAGATGTGTAACAGGTCTCCCCAGAGAGGCAAGTCAGTCTCCTGTCACTCTGTGAGTGGCTCTGAAGCAGCAGGGGCTGTTGTGAGGAGCGAAGCAGTGGCTGCTTGAAGACATCCCCAAGGATTCTTGGCTCTTCTACCTCCCTCCAAATGTGGATCAACACAAGAGCAGAGATTGCATCTGGCTGCGATGAAGATTTGTGTATGTTGGCTGCCTGGATCTCAGTGAACAGTTTGAAAGATACTTAGCTTAAATTTTGTGTTGCAGCTTTTCACAGTTAAGCTATTTGCTTTATGTGAGATAAAAGGCACCAAATGCTCAGTAATTTTCCACCCTGTCTTTTAAAGGTGTTCTGATCCTGCCCGTGTTTGCAAGAGAGCATCTCTTAATTTACAAAAACATCTTTTAGTAGCTCTTGAATCTTGTATTAATCTGAACTCTATGAAGTGGTAGTTGCCTGTGTTTCACTTTGATTTTTCTTGCTTTTTTATTTGTCAGTTTCGCCAAATGTCTGAGAAGGGCAGAGTCTCACCTCTCCCACTACAGCATAGTGTGTTACCTGGCAGTCAGTTACCTTAGTAAAGAAAAGAGTACAAGCTTTTTGTCCAATGCAATTTTATTTTTGTATTAAGAATACATTTAAAATCAGGATTTTTAAATAATTTCATTTTTGACCTAACAAAAATAGTGCTTATATCATGTTCTGTAAATGAGTTCATACTGAAGTTGATTGTAACTCAGTTCTTATTTACTTACAGCAAATGGGAAAATTATTGAAACCACCAAGGTGGTAATTATTTTATATAAGCTTGAATTATGTAGAAAACCTGCATGTTTTCAGGCATTATTAATAGATTGTCATTTCCATTATGAATATACATTTTTTACTAGTTTGCGAGACAAAGGAAGCATAATTAGGGTGGAAAAAATGTTTCTTAGGTACCCAGTATAAAATACCGAGCCTGTTTATGCAACAGAGTAAGTTCTGTGATGATCTGAACTATAGTTTGGGCAACTCTGTAAAATCAGATACGTGAGCTAGGAAAAAAAAAGCTTTTTACGTTAAGGGAGAGGAAATAGTGAATTTTGGGACATTTAGGTTATTTTTCAGAAAGTAGATTAAATTTGAGTTTCATTTTGGTCTCCTACACCCTTTCCCCCTTAATCTAATCCATATTCTGGTGGCTTGTATTTTCAAGAATTAATCAGAAATATGTTCTTATCTTCATTTGGTTTCTAAATGGCACAAGAAAAACAAATAAACCCACCAAAAGAATGAGAAAAGGTGTAACTGTAATTATTTCAGTGCCTCATGCATTCTGTGGAAATTAAGAACATGGTATTGGCTCCTCAAGATTAATTTAAATGAACGAGACTTTTTCAGGAAAAGGGCACATGCATTCTGCCAATAAATACTTTTGGATACGAAACTGCTTTGTCTAATATTTCCAAACCAGTGTTATATCCAATTAAAATACAGGAAGAAATACTGCCTGCTTAAATGCTTTTTTTTTAGTAATCTTTGAACAAAGAATTCCTGGACTCTGCTGTTAATTTAGGTTAAAGAAGTGACATAGACTAACAGTGTGCAATGGATGCGGCGGAGTGACACTTCATTCCAAGATTTCCTGAGAGTGCAAAAAACCTGCTGTTTGTTTTGCTGTGTCATAGGACTGTGACAAAAATATATATAGAAAGAATGCCATTTTGTAAGGCAAACAGAGCAAACACTGTTTTGATGTGTTAGTTTGTCATAATCATTTGCATGGACAGTGTGATTTCTTTTGAATTGCTTACCTTTGAAATCTTTAGATACCCTGTGTTTACATAAGGAAACTACTGCTGAGGGATTTTCTTTTTTTCTGTTTAGGAATGGTACACCATTCCCTACCAAAATATCATGTTCTTCCAGTGCTAGCTGGATCATTGCTAGTTTTATTAATTTGCAAATTTTTTATTTTAGCGCTTTTCTAGGATGTGAGAAAACTAATGGAGAAATAAGAAAATAAATTTTAGTTGTAAAATACTGTAGTATTGGGAATTAGTGTTTATCACACAATCACAAAGAGTGAAATAATATGTTATTTTTAAAAAATGCATTTTGGCAATTTTAGCATGTATCTCAAACCTAGGATGTAATGAACATTTTCTGTCTGGCCTATATCTTTCCTGTTAATTTCTCATATTAAGGAGTATTTCACTATAACAGAAGGATTTAGGTGGATTTAAAGTTTTCCATTTAAACCAAAAGTCTTATCCTTAAGTTTATAAACTAATCTTTTAAACTGATTTGATTACTTAAAGTAGTTAATAGAAAGACAATAGTATGTCTTAAACATTCTAATGCAAAGAATTTCTTGAGGTACCAATCACAGTTTATATAATGGAGATGTATTCAGCTGTCTGAAATAGAAATAAACTCTTGGTGCAAATGATTTTTGAACTGTTCTGGCACGGCATATCTATGCAACAGGTGGAAGTACCTCCTTAATTTATGTTTTTTAGTGAGGATGAACTATGCTTTTAAATTTCCCATTATTAAAACTGTTTAGCTGCCTTAATTCTATATAGCTAAATAAAATGAGTGCAGTACTGATTTAATGATTTACACACTGTACTCTTGTGTACATGGTGCACATTTAAGTGAGGCATGCAGTGCTGGAGCTTTGGAAGAGAAAGGAGGAGTGCTGAAGTTTAGGGAAGACAGATTCGTTAGGGTAAAATCACTAAATGCAGTATGGGACTATTTGAACATTTTGTTAATTCTTTGATGCATATGCCTTAAGTATTGTAGAAGGAATGCTTTTCCCTGCAGCTGGTCGTCCTTCCTCTGTTTGATCTAACTGCTGCTTGTGGTTTGGGTTTTTTTCCTTGTGTGTGGGCCAGAGAGTTTGGACCTGTTAAAGTTCAGAGAAAGATTGAATTTATTCTCTACCAGTCTCTGGATGGTGTAGGATTTCTGAAGGGCAGATGTCAGTGTTGACGTGTGGGTGTATACACGGGCAGGTACATTGATCAGAAGTGGTTTTGCTTCCTAAGTTGACAATACCAACTTAATATGCTGTGTTTTTCTGTCTCTTGAAGGGTAAGGTGAATTCTCTTAATAGAACTAGAATGGTGATCGTTGATGGTGAGAGTGAAATGTTCTGAAGCCACCATTGGAAAGCACTGCGTACCAATTTGTTTAGTATCCCGCTGAATCATCGGCATAAGTTCTCTATGACCTCACCCACCTGCTCAGAATTGCAATCTTTTTGGAAGAGAGAAAAAGATGGAAATCTTTCCATTCTTCAGATTTTGCTGAACTGTATTACTTCAGTGTTACTGAGTTATATAAAACAATCCACACGTGGTTTAAATAAGCGGTCAAAGTAGTGTACTTTTCTTTTTTGGCTATTCTGTTAAAACCTATTTTTTCTTTTATAATTATTATATGAAGTTGAAATGTCTTGTCAGCTGTGCTGGCTGCTGCACCAGTTAAAAATTTGCTGCACAACCCTGTTTTCAGTAGCTTGGGTCTTTGGACACTTCAGCTGCTCTGTGTTTATTTATATGGTCACTTCAGTATTTTGCCTTTTAAAAAAATAGCTGTTATGTTTATAAAAATGATTGTACTATACTGCTTATATTTGCCAGAATGATTATAACATCATAGAGTCATTTAGGTTGGAAAAGACCCTTGGGATCATTGAACATAAAACCTGTGTGTTATTCTGGGAAGTAAGCAAACACTAAGATATGCCTTTGGCTTACTTTTCGTATTGAAGGATTTTTGGTGCAGTTACTTCCCTCCTCACTATTCTTCAGCTTTTTTGAAATTAAATGTGTTCCTGAGTTTGTGGAAAGCGTTCCTCAAGGGCACTAGGTGCAGGACATTCAGATGGCAGGGTGTGAATCTCTAAAAAAGACTAGAGGAAAGGACACTTTCAGACTGTACTCAAATCTAGACAGTGAAAGTTGCTTTTGAATTGCACATCCTCAAAGTATTGATCTTTAAGGCTGAGGCTGTGTATGCTTTGAATTTTAATGTTCCTCTCCATTCTCTTTTTCTAGCTGGAACACTCACAGCTTTCCCTAGAGGATTATAAGTTTTGATATTCAGAAGACTGAAGGATGCCATCTGAGAGGTGCCTGAGGTATAGTACTTGGTGGTGTGTAGGAAGTTATTAACATTTAGGATGATGTTTACCAAAGATTCGGTTAAGAAAATAGAAAAAAGTAAAACTAATAATTTGTTCATTAGATAGGAATTCACATTATTAAATACATATCCATGGTATAATTTGCAAAATATTACCTTGTTGTTGCTTCTTATCTCAGGGAAGGAAAACTGTGCCCAGGATTGATTGGAAGCCCACAGTCTCTTCATACATTATCTTATTTAAGCCTTAGTCTATGCTTAGAATTTCTAATTGTGGAAGCAACTGGCATTTTACATTTATGCATCTGAAATGGTGGCTGGTGATAATTTTGGGTCTGTGTAGTGTTCCACTGTTTGGGACATACTGCTTTTCATGTTATGTGAAATGTCTTCCAAGATTCTCTCCAAATTCATCTTTCTGCCTTCCCTTCTGTCTCTTTCCCAGTGTAGCCTTTCTCATTTGATTGTATCACCCATTCTTGCAATAGAGAATTTGTCATTTATAATTTAAGTACTTTCTGGGAGCAGAACATGGTTCTTTCAGAGAGAACACTCTGCAGAATTTATTAACTGAATTGGTTTTCTGCAGAACTTTGCAGTAGTGTGATATGCTAGTGGTTCTGTTTTACAGAGTAGTTAACACTCTGATCTGGGAGCTCAGAAAACTCCCTGATATGATTGGGACACCTTATCATTCCAGTTCTGTTCCCCCTTCCCTGCCATGCTTCTGCAGAGAATCAGAACTTTCTTGCTTTTGTAGCTATTGAATTTATCAACTGACAATATCACTACAAATAATCAGTCATGTTATCTTTAATTATTCTATGTATTTTCATTCATAAATTCCTGTTAAATTGCCTTTCATGTGTATGCATTCTTCATATGTTATTAGCACAAGGGTTACAGGCAATTGATTTTTCACTTTGGTCACTGAAATGAAAAATGGATTATGATAGAATTCAGTTTAAAATCCCAGATATGTTCTCTATTGAATGAAATAGTCCTCTGGATGATGGTGAAAAAAGAAAGAGGAATGAAGGTCTTGATTTAGAACTCTGGGAGAGAGGCTAATAAAAACAGAAGTAAAGAGAAACCATCTCAGGGTATTGTTAATGTATTATACTTGCCCTAATTTTAGTCACTTTGCTATAGAAATTACAGAAGAGAAATAACTGTTAAAAATAATTCTCTTGTGTTTAGCAAGTTAGATTTCTTGATAACTGTCATTTAGAATATGAGTTGGGTTCCACAAACAGAACAGCTGAAGAAAAAAGAATAATTTGAATGAGTCCTTTTGAAATGTATTTAGGGGATGTCCATATGTGAAACCTAAACTGTCAGAGAGGCAGTAAAATTCAGATGCACTCTGTTCCTGTGTTATTTCTCTTTGGCCAGCCTTCTTCTAGAAGTAATGTTTAAGTTGTTGTCTTTCTAAAAGAGCAGGTTAGATTAGAGCAAACAGTCTGCAAGGCAGTCTGCAGTAGTTTACAGGTGCCCGAGGTGCAGGAGTAGGATGGGCAGACGAAGGAGAGTATTGCAGCCACACAGCTGCTGCATGGCACATACATGCAGTGAATTACATGTTGTGCTGGAAAGATGATGGGTTATTCACCCCTTTAACAAAAAATCTTCGCTTTGATTTACGCTGAGATGACTCTCTGTAAACTCACCTTCTATAAACACATATATGGATTCTCTGACCATATAAATTGTTAGTCTCACAAGAGTTCAAATAAATTGCATTGTTTTGTGCCAAAGAGGACTTGCTGATGTGTTTTGATTTGTTTCCATTTGCATCAACAGTTATCTTGTCTCTTCCTTCTGCTACAGAAGAAGGAAGCTGCAATCAGACAATCCTAGACTGGATTATATGCAAATCTTATATTCATACATGGAAATATTCAGAGGTGGAGAAGGCCCTGGCATTTTCAAACTGAGCAAACATCCTCTACCTTCCCCTAGCACAGAACAGACAATAAAAAAACCCAAAAAAACACCACAACGCTTCATGAATATGAATAGCCTGAAGTGACCTGAAAACATTCAGTAACTCAGCATCAGACTGAAACAGGCCACCTGAGACCATGAGGCATCATTCTTTTTAGTAGAACTTCTTGTGTATGTACATACCCTCCTTTTCACCAGAGCTTCAGTTTGAACCACTTAAAGTTTTCTGGTGGTCCATTGACCTAAGCCCTCTATTGTTCTCATTTAATCCTAAAATGATTCTGAATTAATCCTGTGAGTTCAGCTGACTTCTGGTACAGGAAATGCAGAATCAGAACCATTAAGGTTTTTAAATTTGAGTATATAATCAGTTTTCATAATGCTTTTATATTGAGCTTTTCTTCTGATGTCTATGCTGTGTAAAGATTTTTGCCTGACAGGGTTCATGACTTTTTTGCTTTCCAAGAATTATCAAACTGTCTTGTCTTAGAAAAGGTTGTTCTGTATTTCTGACAGAATGTGCTTGTTTTGTACGTTTTTTTGGGAGTTTTTTTGGACAGAATCTTTCCTCTTTCCCCTCTCAGTGTTCAGGAAATGCTGACAGGTCAGAGGCTATGTCAGTCTAGCTCCCACAACGATGCTGTCCTGGCAGCTCTGAACCAGCAAAGAAGTGATGGCATACTTTGTGATATTACCCTTATTGCTGAAGAGCAGAAATTCCATGCACATAAAGCAGTCCTGGCAGCCTGCAGTGACTACTTCCGAGTAAGTCTCAAAATCTTTCTCTTTATATAATAATATTAAAAATTATCATTGTGGAGGGTGGAGATGATTATAGGTATCATACTGAACAAGATTTAAATTTGAACCTTTGTAAAATGCAGGATTATTGCACACTCCATAGAGTATACAACTTTAAATATCTATAGGAAACAAATGTTAAGAACATAAATCAGATTTTTTAAAATAATTATTTATGGTAAGCCTTCCCCTCCCTCTGCCCCCAACAGAGAGAGGCAGTGCACATCTTTTTATGAATTTCATGCCCCAGTAAAGTGAGAAAGTGGAAGATATTTTAGTATGTAGAAATTTTTGTAGAACTTAAGAGAGTTGTGATTAGAGGATGCTGAAGAAGAGACTGAGGAAAGACCTCACTGTGGTCTTCAGCATCCTCATGAGGGGAAGCAAAGAGGCAGGCACTGATGCCCTCTCTGATGACCAGTGATGGGACTTGAGGAAACAGAATGAAGCTGAGTCAGGGGACATTTAGGTTGGGTATCAGGAAAAGTTTTTCACCCAGAGGGTGGTTGAGCACTGGAACCCCAGTTAAGCACAGGCCTCCCCAGCACCAAACCTAACAGAGTCCAAGAAGCATTTGGACAATACCCTTGGGTGTGTGGTGTGACTCTTGGGGTGTCCTGTGCAGGCCCAGGAGTTGGACTTGATGGTCCTGATGGCTCCCTTCCAAGTCAGCGTGTTCTGTAATTCTATGATTGGAGTGTGGAAGCATGGGGAAAAGGAGTTTAAGTTTAATCTCTACTGTGAGGCTGCTGAGGCACTGGAACAGGTTGCCCCAAGAGTTCATGGCTGCCCCATCCCTGGAAGTTCTCAAGGCCAGGTTGGATGGGGCTCTGAGCAACCTGGTCTAGTGGGAGGTGTCCATGGCAGCAGGTTTGAAACTAGGTGGTCTTTAAGATCCCTTTCAACCCAAGCCATTCTATGATAACATGATAAATGCAATTTAGTTCAACTTGAGAGTGGATTTTTGTTAGATGTAAATGGTTGCTCTCAAAGAGGAAGCCATAGTAATTTCTTAAATGTGATAAAACTTATTTTCAGAAACAAGTGTTTCCAGGAGGTAAAATAAAATATTCCCTGGGAAATCTGATTCAGACAATTCCAGTCTAATTCCAATTTGAAATTGGAGCAACTGAAAAATCATGTTTGCTCATAGGAAAAGTATTCTTCATATGAGGCAGTTGTACTAATCTTTATTACAATGTGCCCACTCAAAATGTTGGACCATCTATAGCTCTGTAGTTGACTGGTATTTTTAAGCGTGAGTCATCCTGTTGTTAATTGGAGACTAAAGCTGAAATTAATTTAATGGTCTATTTTCTCTAAGAAAGTAAATTTATTAAATATTTTGTCTGCACAGTAATTGTAGTGTTATGAACTTCTTTATGGGGATCTTTTTGTCTTATTACAATAGTAATACAGTGTATGACAACTTCTCTGTATTTCTGATTACCTGAGCAGGGTTTTTATCTTCCTGTCAACTCTCTCTCACTTTTGGTTAGAATTTAGACTTAATTTATTCTGTGTATTTAAGAAATGTTATTAACCTTGATGTGACTTTTGCTGTGATGGTGTTGAGCCAATTGATTGCTAATTTTTTTGAGCTTATCTGCATGCTTATGGGTTCTGCTACAGCATAGTTTGTACTGCCACGGTTGCTGATGTTGCTTCATCATGATGCCCAGGCCCTGCCGTAACAGAGATTGCTTTGCATTTTTATTTCCTTTCACCCCAGTGCACAGAGAGGGATTCTGGACCTTTCTACTTGTAGCAACTGCTATGTGTACTTGCCAATGATAGATACAGTGCCTGTTGTTCTGGTTTGGTTGAAATATTTTCATAAGGGTGCCATATCATCTGCACCTGTGACAGCCTTTCCAGAGCTCGTTGTGCCCTGTGCATAGAAACATCATGGAGTGGGCACCTATGCCCTGTGGTCCAACAGCGTGGTAGGAACAGCTTCTACTTTGGTCAATTACTGATTGATGTTGAGATTTGGGGAACTGTGATTTATCCTGTTATTTCCAGTTGAGTTACTTGGTATTGACTGGACAGTAATTTAAAATTAAAATCTTAATGCCCTTTATTGCTACATAAATATTTTCTATTTAAAAAGTGTTGAGAGAATGCTTTATGCAGCGTTGAGTAATTTGGTATGCCTCTACACTCTTATGGTTAGGTAGGATGTATTCTTCAGACTTTAGGTATCAGCTATAAATATGGAACCTGCGCTTTCTGAAATCAGGTTTTTTATTAACAGACAAAAATCTTTTTTTAGGATATGGTGAAGTAAGATCTGTATTCTGGAGGAGGATGGCAAGAAAGTTAGATTATGTTCCTGATTCTAATCTTTTGGAAAAAGCAGGAGTTGATTAAAAAGTAATAATGTTTTGTATTTAACATGAGATTATTGAAATATTTATATCTAGGAGGATTTTACCTAATTTGAGCTACTTAGGTATTCTTTTTCTAAGACTTAGAAGAATGAATCAAGCTTAATTTTAGAGTTGGTGAAAAGAAAGAGGCATTTCCAGAGGATGATAAAGGAGAATAGCAGATTTATTTAGAGTGACATGAGTGACGATCTGGAAATGCCAGATCTCTCTCAAGTGGATATAATGGCCAGACTCATGTGCTTCAAACTTAGCTGCTAATATTATATAATTTTTACCCTTTTTTTTTTCCCTGGAGGAATTCTTAGATGAAATTTTCAGATTTTCTAGTCATTTATGAAGATGACTCATTGCTATGTGAAACTTACCAGGATGGACCTGCTGCTGGCCGAGGCTGATGATAGGGGATGATAGTAGCACCTCTGTAATCTGTTAAGAAGTGGGGAAAAAAAGTTATTGTACAGATGTAATTGTGGCCACAGAAGAGCAGGCTGAGAATATGGGAGAGGAGCAGCTGTACAGACACCAAGGTCAGTGCAGAAGGAGAGACAAGAGATGCTCCAAATGCTGGAGCTGATGTTCCTCTGCAGCCCATGGTGAAGACTGTGGTAAGGCAGCTGTGCCCCTGAAGCCCATGGAGGTCCATAAGGATGCAAAGATCCACTTGCAGCCTGTGGAAGAGACCCTAGCCAGAGCAGGTGGATGCCTGAAAGAAGTCTGGGAAGTCTGTGCTGGAGTTGGATCCTGGCAGAGTCCTGCAGACCTATGGAGAGAGGAGCCCATGCTGGAGCAGGTTTCCTCGTAGGACTTGTGACCCTGTGGTGAACCCATGCTGGAGCAGCCTGTCCTTGAAGGACTGCACTTTGTGGAAGAGTGACCCACATTGCAGCAGTTTCAGGGGATCTGTTGTTTGTGAGATGGACTAACATTGGAGAAGTTCATGGGGAACTGTCTCCCCTTGGAGGGACCCCACGGTGCAGCAGGGGAAGGAGTCCCCTCCCTGAGCAGTGGGAGAAACCACTGGTGATGAACTGACCATAACCCCCATTCCCTGCCTGCACCACTGGGGGAGGAGGGAGAGCTGAGAAGGAGGAAGAGGTGCAGAGAAGTTGTTTTTAAGGTTTATTTTACTTCTCACTATCCTGTTCTGATTTTATTAGTAATGAATTCTGTTAATATCCCCAATTTGAGTCCATTTTGCCCATGACGGTATTTGCTGAGTGATCTCTCCTGTTCCTTATCTCAACTCACGAACACTTCATTTTATTTTCTCTCCCCTGTCCATTTGTGGAGGGGACTGAGGAAGCAGCTTCGGTGTGTGCCTAGCATCCAGCCAGCATCAGTTCACTACAGTCTTTTTTCCAGGTCTCCAAAAATATGTTCAATTCTATGCAGGGCTCTATCAGAATGAATTTTTGCCGCTATTGTAAAACAGCTTCTACAAGAGACTGGATATTTACTTCCTATGGAAGGTTTGTATAGTTTTCTGCAGTTTTGTTCTGTGTCTACTTTGATTCAGATGGATCTACTTCTTAAATTGTAGTGTTTCAATGAGCAGCATATTTTCTTAGAAGTTGATACTTATGTCTTTCTTTTACTGGAAAGAAAAGTTTGTTAATGCTTTAGAAGGAGAATTAAATGTGTGTGTAAATTTTACAGACTGGGGCAATTGGAGCCATTTGTGTGAGGAAGAGTGGACAGAGAAGGCCAGAAGTTTCCTTATCAAATTTTCTTCGAGATTATAGTCTGGAGTAAAATCTTTTGCTTTCCTAAGACAAGCCAGAGACCTGAGCTTCAGCAAAATACTTAAAGGCCAGCCTTCCAGGGTACCAGCAGGCCTTCCATACCTCTTGTTGGTATAGTTAGTCTCACAGTTCCAGCTGTGCAGAAACATTGAAGTTTGAATCCTAAGCGTAACTCCTGGTTTTTTTGGAAGTTTGTTACATTTTTACACCAAAATTTCGTGAGTTTTCTTGTTATGAAAAAAAATCTCTTAGGGAATTGGATACAAAGACACTGTATGTGGGAATGAACTGCAAGATTAGACACATGAAAATTAGAAGTTTTAATTTGTTTTCTGCTCCTGAAGTACCTCTTCTTTCAAAATGTCCTAAGGAATATAGTAGTTATCTCCATACTGTAGAAGACTGCTATAAAGAATAGTAAACATCTGTATTTTTATGTGTTCTTTTTAAAGCAACAAACAGCATTTTAGGCAAACTTTTCCATATTGACATGCTGTGATTTGCCATTTGTCTCAATCTATTACACTGAGACAAGGCAGTTGAGTTAATATGTGTAACTGTGATAGCTCTAGCAAGCTAAGTCATTTCCAATTAAAAGATTCTTCTGCTTTTTTCCCTCTGGGAGCAAAATGAAATGTTACTGCATGACTTCATTAGTAGGCATTTACAGTGTTGGCAGGTGATTATGTAACCTCAAGATTTTCTTGTACAAAATGCATTGATTTTCCAGTCAGAAAAACTCTTCTTCTCTACTTTTCATTTGAGTGGGTTTTTAGTTGCAGGACTTTGATCTTTCTCAAAAAGATGCAGATTTTCCATCTAATTTAGATAAACAATTATATCAATTATCTGGAATAGATTTTAAAATGTCAATAATATTCTCATTCTTTTTCCACAAGGAGCATGCTCAATTCTTAGGAGAATTTTGCTTATCTGAAATGAACTAGTAGATAATAATTTTGCACACAGACTTTGTACTACTAACTGCCACAGTTGATTCTTACCCAGTTTCTTCTCAAGGTTTTTCTGTGCTCTCTTTCCTGCCTGTGGTTGGATAGTTTCCTCCTTTGTCCACAACATTGCTGCTTATGCATATTTTACAGTATATATTGCATAGTTTCATTATAAGGCTAGAGAATTAATTTTTATAAACCAATCCCTGAGAATTGAAAGGGTGATTGATCCAAATAGAACTCTTGTTTTATTAATCATAAGGAGAAGAAGGCTCTCTCTGATATGTCTTAGAGATAGATCTAAAGACTTAGTTCTGAGAAATCAGGGTTACCTGCTGCTTTTGCAGTATAATATGGTTTTGTCTTTCAATATTTTATTGCTATGTGTCTACTAAAAAACCAGTATCTTCCTTTCTCTTACCCTGAAAGTGATGCTACTTAGAAATTTTATTTCCAGAAAACCTTTAAAAATGTAAGCTCTTCCCACTGGGCCAAATCAGCTCTGTTCTTCCAAACAAACAGTAGTTGTACTTGCAGTCCTTCCCTAGCCCCAAGCAACATATGGATAGGTATGGCTGCTTCTGAACTTCCTGGACATCAGGATAAGGAGCAATGGCCATAAATTTAAGTAAGAGAAGTTCCACCTCAATCTGAGGAAGACTTTACATTGGGGGTAGCGTAGCACTGGAATGGGCTGTCCAGGGAGGTCTTGGATCTGTCTGGTGTTGTGAACCTGTTACTTATATGCCACCTGTTGAGAGTGACAACTCAGTGCTGCTTGCTTCTCATTAGAAAAAAAAAGGGAATTTGTCTAAAATATGAGCAGGCCTGTAAAAAAGGGAGTTAATTTATTAGGATATTATAAAAGTCTAAATATAAACTAGAATGTTACTACTAATTATTCAGTAATCAAGTTACAGTTGAGTGTCAAAAAAGCTGCACATTCCTTCACTTCTCAAAATACTGTTTGATATAGACATTTCAATTGTTTTTCTAAATTAAATAAAAGCATTAGAAGTGATATAGCACTTCTAATATTAGCATTTCTAATAAAAGCATTAGAAGTGATGTAGCACTTTATAGGACAGGTGTGAGGGGTCTTATGTAATGCTTATCTGAACAAACTTTTACTTCTGGAGTATATACAAAAATGGTTTGCAAACTTTTTAAAGCTTCTAAATAAATACTTTAATATTCTTTCAAAATAAAAAAAAAGGAATGTGTCTAGGTTATTTTATTTTGTTCATCCTTATCTTTGTATTTAATGAGTTTTTATGCTGAGGATCTGAAGCAATTTTTCTTTGCTGCAGACAGAATTCCCACAGCTCAGCAGTATTGGTGCTAAGAAAAACATCTACAAGAATCTTCTCTTTTCTGAATTCTGTGTTCAAATTCCCAACAGTTGTTATTCTGTCCACGTAAATGTTTCTGTTGCAATTCTCACAGTTCATAAATGAGTTCATTGCAATTCTGTTGGTGTTTGATGGTAGACAATATGCTGTGGTACACTCTTGGTTTTTTTTTTTTTTTCTTTTCCTTTTTTGAAGTGCCTGTGTGGTAAGTGTGTGCACCATGGTTGTATATGGCAAAATTAACTCTGCAGTTAGTGAGACAGGCTATATCAGGCTGTGGCTCACTGTCTCAGATTAGTGTGATAACAACATGTGGTGTTTGGCTACTGAATTGATGCATTGTCTCAGTTTAAAACCAGGAGAGAAAGGAGTCATAACAGCCATGTTCCTCTAGTTGTCCATTTTCTTTACTATCTTCTTTGCTTGCTTCAGGCTACCTCAGTTCAATTTTGCAGTGCTGCCGTAACAAGTATTCTGAGTTTGGGCTGGGCTCAGCTGCATTTCTATATGGCTTAGTGTTTGCCCATGAAAACCAATTTACTGGGGCAGACCTGTGGCAGAGAAGCATTTTGTACCTGTTTTCTTCTCAGTATCTGTAGTCTGGTGAGGAAGTCTTGTGTTTCAGAACATTGTTGGATGCAGTAGATGCTCTTGTATAGCTTGTAGTCTCTGTCAGTATCTTCCTACACAACCTCGGGAAAAATAAAACTATTCTGTGGGTGTAGTGAAGCTGAAAATACCCGAGGGAATTATTTGGGCAGCATATCACTTTAAGCTTCAGTGACTAGGACCTACATACCATTTTGATAAAATGAGAAGTATCCAACAAAAGAGACAGAGAGGTGTTAGAATTTTTTAACATTCTTGAAATAGCTATTTTTCTTTTGGATACCCCCTGTCCTGGCTTGGCTAAATGATGCCTTTATCCCCAATCATCTGCTCTGATTTTCTTCCTAAATTTTGACTCTGAACCAGAACCAAAACACCCCCTCAGGGAGTGTTCCAGTCTCCTTTGTTTGTATGAGAAGCCCATTGCAATGCTGTTCTGGCTTTTGTGTTGCACAACATGCTTGTCTGAAGTTTAGAGGAGATACCTTTCTTTAAATAAATTCTTTTGTTGCTTCATTGTCAACAGTGCCATTGTTTCACATCCTTTTACCACTTTCATTTTAGTAAACTGAAATATAATATTGGCAAATTGAATTCATGTCACTGTAGGCAGTGAATCTTGTGAAAGGTTGGATTTAAGCAGTGGAACCTTTGCATTTGACTGTCCTGAGCAGCTTTGTGAAGTGCTGCTGGTTGCTTATCTTTGGCAGGAGTTAGTCTGCCTGAGTCAGCCAGTTTGCAAAGTTTAGACATCAAAAACTTCTCTAAATCCCAATCTACTCTTACTGAATGACCTAATGTGTGAGTGATGAATGAATCAAACTGCTGGATGGGTAATACCTGAAACGAGAGAGATGCCTTTAGCAGCCTTAGGTGAGAGCATAGGAACGGCCACACTGAGTTGGATCATTGGCTACTTCCTTTAGCAGTAGCTGTTTGTGGTGTCTGGTGAAAAAGAGTAAATCCAGAGTAGGTGTATGTGGTGTGTTCCAGAGAACTCCCCATCTGTCTTCAGCTCAGGGACATTTCAGAGCAGGATGTGATTCCTGTCTAGCTAGCAATCCTTAACAGGTCTTTCTTCTAAACTTTTATGTTCTTTCCCATTGGGCCTGGGTAAGATTTCTCATCCACCTTACAAGGGTGACCAACTGCCTGTTGTGTGAAGATCTACTTTTGTTTATTGTCAATCTGATTTCTACCTGTTTGGTTCCTTCTAGTTCTTCTATTGGAAAAGATAACCATTGGTTCTCATGTCACTCAATCATCTCTTTTCCAGGCTGGAAACTTTTGTCTTTATCAGATGCTATTTAAATAGTAGCTGTGCAGGATGCTTGAGGAAGCTTCTTGCCCTTCTCTGAAGTTTTGATAGCTCTAGTGTACGTTTTGTGAGCTGAGGGTAAGGGAATTGCCTGCAGTAGGCAAGGTGTACATTTCTGTATGGGCATAGGATTGATTCCTGTTTTGTTGTCTCTCGCAAAAAAAAAAATTCTAAGTTTTGATTACCTTTCTTTAAATTCTTTTTTATTTATTTTTATTGCTGAGGACTGGGATGATTTTTTTAAACTCATATGTTCGTTTTTATACTTGCCATTTTAGAAGCCAGCCACTTATTCCATGCAATCCTTTTACAGTTTATCACATTATCCATGCCTTTACTACCTTGCATAACTTTGCCTCAAAGGACTTTTTACCTGCACTGCTCTAGCCCTTTTCCAGAACTGCTCTGCATATGTTAAGCTCCACTGGAATCATCACTCCCTGTGAAAACTGGCCCATCTATTCTTGTTCACCATTTTATGTATTCAGTCACTTACCCAGGCAAAGATCTCTCCTCTTTTCTCTCTTGCCTAGTTTGCCTTCCAGGCATTTAAAGGCCTCTGTCAAAAGCTTTTTGTGAATCCACATTGTGAAAAAATAATGGTTACAGCCCAGCATAACATACTCTTCACCATTAGGTTGCATCCATTACTTCTATATGTATAGAACCTAAGTTTGTGTGTGTATGTGTGCAAAAATCAAATTACCATCTCCTTAGACGTGTGGAACGTTCTTAGCTACTGATGAAAAAACCTGCCCTTCCAGGGCCATAGAGTGCCAGTTATGCAAATAGGCTACAAATGTACACAAAGCCTGTTTTATGTAAAAATTAGGAACATTAGGACAACTTATGAAATGTTCATCTGGTGTTCATCTGTTTGTCTGATTTTCAGGAGCACTTGTTCCTGGCACTCAATCATCTACCTTGTCAGGGTTAGATTTCAGCCAAGAAGGAATAGGTATCAAGCCTGGAGAGTTTATGGGAATAATTAAATTAATGTTGTTGTGGTCTGTTAGCTCAGAAGGGGTTTGTTTGTTAAAGTTAAAGGAAAAGCCAAAGGATAAATGAGCATGGTCAAGTGCAGACAACTAAAAATAAAGTGAAGAGATGATTTTATAGAAGCATTTTTTCCAAAGGAAGTAGCTGATGGAGGGTAGAGTTTAGCTGATGATGAAAACTACTGTGACAAATGACTGCAAAATTAGCACAAGCTTGGTTAGTCAAGTCATTCTTTTATTTTGCAAATTGTTAGTGTTTGTTTACTTTTTTAGCTTTTATCAGTAGAAGGGCATGAAAAAAACAAGGAAAAATAGTCAGTAAGCTGGTTTTATTACTTTGCCTTTGTATAAAATAGTTTAATAAATATGTTGGTGGGAATTAAGGGTGGTACTTTAACAAAGTTGTACTAATGGAAAACAAGATTTAGAATCATAATGGAAAATAGAATTATTTTACAGGATATGAAGGTTATCTAGTTCAAACCCTCATAAAATGGGCCAGATAGGAAAGATATCTAGTGCTAACAGTCAGAAAATGAACCATTTAAAATTTCAACATTAGACTTCTCACATAACAAGTATGCTTTTGCAGTTAGGATGCAAAATAGGATTAATTGCCACAGTTTACTTTTGCTTGGAACATTTGGATGTCAGTGTCTAATGACATTCACATGCCATTATATAAATGGCTTTTTAAAAAGGTAATTATAATAACAACTAAGGTTGTTACTACAGTTCTGTTAGATTAAGCCTTGCTGTCCAACTATTGTGTTACAGCCTGCATACACTAAGGTGGGACACTTGTCTTAATGGTATGGTATGAACTAAGTTTTTAAAATGAAGTCCCTTAAAGGTGTCCAAGTTTGGATCATGGTTTTTCCTTGGAGAGGGAAAAAAAAATCACAAGGAGCTTTGCCTTCCTGAATTAAATGTATTGTGGTAGTTAAAATGCTAGTTCAAGAGGTAAGTGACTTTTATTGCAATTTTATTCTGGGCTTGCTTTTGATATCACTTGCTAAAATCACCGAAGGACGTGAACAATAGGCTTATGCATTCACTGGGAAGCATTAAACCAATTTAAGCCAAAATTTGCAAATGTGACTCATGCTTTTCTGTGCTTGACTGGAAATGCTGGGAAAAAATCTGGTTTTAGTTATGCTGCTTTCTTTATTCTCCAAAAGGCAGGCCTGCTTATGGATATCTATTGTTAGGACAGACTGTACGTTATTGGAGTTTTATGCAGTGCTTTTCATGGCAGCATCCTTGCAATTCAGCTTTCTTGCATCTGCCATAAAATAAACAATAATCTTGATATTCAGGACCGCCTGTGGTGACTTACTCATTTTGAAATATTGGAAATAATAATTTTACTGTATCTGTAATAGTTCACAATTTTGTGTGGCTTTTTATTCTGATACAGAGCTGCACATGGAAATTGTAGAATTATTTTGCTTTTATGGCACTACTTAGGTTTTGAATATGAGTCTTTTTAGTGATGATGCAGCAACTTATTACAAGTAGCATGCTATAGAGTTCCTTTTTCCATGTGGCTTAAATTATATTTGTGTACCTAAGCAGGGCTTTGGGGAAGACACATTACACTATTAAACTCTGACTATTGAAACATGAATTATGTTTGATGCAGGTTCAATCAAGGATATAACTTGCTAGCAACAAATTTTGGGGGATTCATTTGTTTTGTTTGTTTGTTTTTGTTTTGTTGTTGTTGTTTTAGGGGTTTTTTGTTTGTTTTTAATCTTGAAGTTTTTATTTTGTCTGGGAATAAAGACCCTGTGCCTTGTTACAAACAAGAGAATCACTTTGTTCTTGATGGAATGCCCAATATACAAACAGGAAAAAAATCTCACATCCTTAGGTTCTCTAAACAGTAGGGTAGTTCTTTTTTGCAATTTTCATTACTTATTTTGAAAGATACCAAGAAAGGGATATCTTTTTTTATCCAGAGTGTAATGTAACGAGAGCCTTGTATATATCCTTGATTGGTGAGCTCTTTGGGGCCATGTAATTATGTATCATTGTCTGATACTGACATCCTAAAAGAAACTCCAAAGGTTCAGTGGAATTTGCTTTACTAATGGTGATATGTGACACTTGAATACTGTGCGTAAAGTTGTATAGTTTGCTGCTCACTATTATTTCTTTAACTATATATTCTCTTAAACTATGAATGATAAGCTGACCTTTCCATTTCATGGGATTCATTTTAGTTGCTTGGCAAATGCTTAAAAACCAATATTTAGGTAAATTTCATAGAGCAGATGAATTACTGTAGGCTCAGTTATCAGTGACTGATGTTATGTGACATTTTCTCTGTGAATTTGTATAGAACTTTTTTCAGAAGAATTGTGTAATAAGCCTCTTAATCATATTTCATGCAATTGATATTGATGGATATGTTTTTCAGTGTTCAAGAGACTCCAGAGGACATAGCTCATTGGCTGATGATTGATCTAGGATAGACAGGCTTGAATTGGAGGGAAACAAAGCTACTTATAAGAAGAACAAGGCACATTTTTACGTGCTGTAAAGAAACATTCACATATTCATTTGGTTATTTGGATAAGTATACATTGCACATCTAGGATGTAGTTGATATTTGATGTGGGTGTGGCCATCTGTCAGAGCAGTATTTTGACTCCTGTTCATGGATTCTGAATGTATTCTTTTTTGTTGTGATAGGTGAAAACAGCAAAGGAAAAATGACATGGCTTATGTAATGAAGAATAAGAACATGAAGCTAAGGACACCCAAAGGTTATTTCAGGAGCAATAGAACAAAGTAGATGAAATAGATTATGATTTATTTATTTAATATTGCTGTTACATGAAGAGGGAATTGCTATTTTTAATACAAACTGCAAAGTGTAATGTTTTGGCCTGCAAAAGTTTATAGCCCAAATAGAAAAGAGTATGTCAGGACTGGATACTTAGTAGCCCAAGTGACAGATAAGCTGAGGTCCCAAATCAGAAGGAGTGTGCCACTGATCAACAGATCATTGATGCCAGTAAGAGTTCCAACAGGCTTAAAGTTAAGTGTGAAATTAAAACAGTCTTGAGGTATCAAAGCATAACTGAGTTCCCTGAGCAGTGTGGGAGATTGATCTGAGATCTCTGAAATGTTGATTTACTTTCTTCATAGTTTTTCTGATGACTGAGATGAGAAGTACAATCAATTTCCCATAAAGAAAAGGCTATGGAACAGGTGAATGTAGAATTAAGTGCATTCCCCATATGATGTGGGAAGTGAATTTAAATAAAATATTGCCCTTAATGAAGATGTCTATCTATTTTAAAATAATTTTAAAAATAACTCAAGTCAGTGTTGTTTAATTGTGGAGGCAGAAATTTGAGATGACAGATCAGTTCTTTTAAGAGTAAAACAATCCTGGATGGTGTTAATTACTTAGAAAATTCAATGCAACAAGATGAATAGCTAAGGAAAACCTTGGTGACTTCACTGATCAGTTCTTCAGCAATTAATTTGCTAAGTGGAGGTAATTCTGAAGTATCCCAGGACATTATTATTGTGCAGCTAAGTCTGTGGTTGGACAAAAATTTGTGTAGATCAGGGCTATGCTTTGGTGGGAAGTTCCAAATGTTTGTTTTGTGTTATAGTCGACTTGGATCTAGGGCTGCTGGTTGTTACCAAAGGAGTGTTTGAGAAATCAGAGGGAGGAAATGTTACTCTTGGAGTTACTGTAGGTTGCTGTAGTAAGCTCAGCTTACTTGCCTGTTTTTGAGAGCTTAGATTTCTTTTGAACGTTGCATTTAAAGTTGAATCAAACAAAGATGGAAAGTGATGAATGTCTCTTCACAATCTTGCTGAGGGAACTTTGAGATATTTTAGAGGTTATTTCTATGCACTGGTACCATGTACTTTACTCCTAGAAGAGGGAGGGTATTTCTTGAAGGCCTCAGGTCACAGCAGTAAGTTACTTATGATTTGAGTCACAGTGCAGCGTTTTTAACAGCATAAAGCACAACCATTTGTTCATTTTACATAATTTACTTGTTTCCTGACACCGCGTTTGTTTTGATTCTGTTTCTTGCCTTTAAAAGGCCACTAAGATATGTGGAATTCACGGACAAAATTTGCTTGTTTAAAATATATACAACTTGGTTAAGTTGTTTTGTGATCATTTGCTGTTTGCTATGACTGACATGGCTATAAGGTTGGTGTGTAAAAATGGGGAAAAGCTCATTGCTCTCATGGATATGGAACACCTGAGTAAGTAAGAAAATGACTCAAAGACAGGGAGCAATTTTGTATGTCACCATTGTGACAGTGAGCAATTTGTATTTTAGGGATTTTGACACACATCTTGTGTGTCTGTTACCAGGTATCTGTTTCTGAAGTGGTGTGCTGTGAAGGAGTCCATATATGTTTCTGCTGTGCTGCCTGGCTGGTAAAATCAATGTGTGTGGACATTTTAACAGTAATACATTATTCTGATTTGGTAGTATTTTACAGCTGTTGTGCATTTTGCTTTTGATAGCTAAACAACATGCTGAGAATGGAAAGTCAGACACAATGACTGTGCTAAACATCTTTTACTTCGACTATTCTGCCTGGTTGCATCAGATCTGATCACGTTGAGTCTATACACCCTGTGGTTGTGAGTCATTCGGTTTTGAGCTCTTGTTGTCTTTTGTATTCTATATTTGTAGAAGAAAACATTTTTATAAAGGTGCCTGTCACTGCTCAGGGCCAAGTTGTGAAACTACAGGTGTGCTCTGTGTTAAATGCTCACCAGCTTGCCACATTTCTTTGAAGTCAAGTTTTTAAGAGTCTGGGAATTTTTTATGGCTTGAATATTTTTATCTAAGGACTGTGTGTTTTATTTTCTTTTCCCTTTGGGTATAGTTCTGTAGCTTTGTTTCTGTTTCAGGCCAAGATTAGAAGAAGAATGGTGGTTGATTCCTTATTTCCTCCAAAAAGAGGAGCTAATAAAGTATCTGCCTGCCTCACAAAAATAAGGCCATCCAAATCTGTGGCATCTGAAATAAGTGTGACCTCAGGTGGAATTCCACAAATGGAATACATCCATTTGTGTCAGCGTGTTGAGACCTGAAGTTTGGAGCAGTTGCCAAAAAATGGCTAGTGGATTGTACTTACTTTGCATTGAGGGATTTGATTTACTTACTTAAAATCTTAACTGAAATATCATAATTTAAAAAATCAATTTATTCACCACAATGTTGCCTAATTATATGATTGGGTGTCAGAACAAGATCTAGATATTTAAGAAGCTAGAAAAAATGAAAAGTCCTCTCATCAGTGGGTTTCATTATAAGAGGGATCTTTGGTTAACACCAGCAACTTGTACTTTCAAGTCTCATGAAGGTCTTGAAGCAGTAATGAGGCATAATCAAATAGATTTTATTTCAAGCTGAAAATGCTTTAAAATAAAGTAAAATGGCATTGTTGAATGAAGCCAGTAAATAACATGATGAATATTTCATGCTTAGTCAAATTTGGTAGCTTTTCTGATAGGTTTGACTTTGAGTTGTGCATTTGTCCAAATATTTTGTATTTCATTTGTTTTTCTTGTCTGTCACTTCTGCATTCACTTGAGATATTTATCTTATTGCCTTGTTTTTAATGTACCCAAGGGAAAAATAAAGTAGGCTAGTAGCCTTGTACTAAGAGCATGACTGATGGATCTATATAAGCTCACAAAATCTTAGAGTGTTTTCAGGGATGAATCTGAAAACTGGAGTTTAAAAGCTCAACCATAACTCATTTTCCAGGTATTGGGCAAGTCTCAAATCAGAATGTAATGGTATTTTCTTACAGCTAAAACAACAATATTCAGGTACAGGAGTGCAAATTAAAGGCTGAGTTTGAATTCAACTTCTGCCTATGGTAGAACAGATTTTTTTCTCATGCTGGATTAAACCTCAAAACCATCAGGCTTAGAGGGAAATTTGCCTGCTGGTGAAGGCAGCGTGGATCAGTGAGCAGTACAAAGTTCATTTAAGTGGGAGACTACTTTCCTGGAGGTTAATCAAGGTCAGCTGAATGTGAACTGTCTGAGGACCATTGCAGGCCTTGTCTTTTGATCAAATTCTCTGGCCTTGTTTCTTGAAAAATAGATGTAGTTCCTACTCAGTTTCAAAAACCTTCGCAGAATATTTGAGGTGTGACTACCCCAGTGTACAAGGGAAAAGCTACAGACATCATCTATCTGAACTTGTGTAAAGCCCTTCACCCAGTCTCCCACAACATCCTTCTCTCTAAATTAGAGAGAGGTGGATTTGATGAGGGGACTGGTAGATGGATAAGAAAGTGTTTGGACAGCTGCTTCCAGAGATCAGTGACTTGGAGCCCTGATGAGCATCAGTGACAAGCGGTGTCCCTCGGGAGTCTGTATTGGGACCAGTGTTCTTTAATACCTTCATCAAAGTGATTGAGTGCACTCGTGGCAGATTTGCAGATGACACCAGGCTGGGTGTTGCAGTTAACACACCTGAAGAATAGGATGCAATCCAGAGGGACCTGGAAAAGCTTGAGAAATGGGCCCATGGGAATCTCATGTGGCGTAATAAGGCCAAGTGCAATGTGCTACACCTGGGTCTGGGCAGCCCCCAGTATTAAGGCAGGCATGAACAGATGGAGAGCAGCCCTGATGAGAAGGACTTTGGGGTGCTGGGGCATGAGAGGCTGGATGTGACCTGGCAATGTGCACTCACAGCCTGGAAAGCCAAACATGACCTGGGCTGCATCCAGAGCAGTGTGGCCAGCAGGGAGAGGGAGGGGATTTTCCCCCTCTATTCTGTTCTTGTGAGACTCCACCTGGAGTGCTACATCCTGCTTTGAGGTCCTCAGTATAGGAAGGACTTTGACCTGTTGGAATGAGTCCAGGAGAGGGCCACCAAATTGATTAAAGGAGCACTTCTCCTATGGAGAAAGGCTGAGAGAATTGTGTCTGTTCAGCCAGAAAAAGAGAAGGCTTCAGGGTGTGTGTCCTTTGTAGAGAGTCTTCAGGAGGGCTGGAGAGGGACTTGTGATAAGGGTATGTAGTGATAGGACAAGGGGGAAGGCTTTCAGTTTAAGTGAAAGAGAGTAGGTTTAGATTAGGTATTAGAAGAAATCCTGTACTATGAGGATGGCCAGAGAATTTTTGGGTGCCCTGTCCCTTTAAGTCTTCAAGGCCAGGTTGGGTGGGGCTTTCAACAAGCTGGTTTAGTGGAAGGTGCCGGTGGGTGGTGATGGTCGTCGTCATCAGAACCATAATGTTTATGGTTCCTTCTAACCCAGACTGCTCTATGATTCTCCACAAAGCCATAGTTCTGTGTCTTACTGGCAGCTACAGTTCTGGTAGCCCACTGCACTCTTAGACTATATCTGTAGGTATAAATAAGGTGAATGAGGGCTTAAAAAGACTGGCATGATATGGCTAAACCTCTGTGAACATTTTGGCTTTGTCCATGCTACCTCTTTGGAACAGCCATGGCTTGAGTTATCTCCTGGACCATAGTCCAGGCATTGCCTGGGAGAGTGCTAGTTGGCAGGGGTCAACGCTCTGCTGGAGGCTGTTTCTTTAAACACTGTGGGTGATTATGGACAGTGACTGAGTTAGTGGCCTGATCCTGCTGAGTTTACTAAGTTAGGTGTAGTAATAAAGCCTGTGTAAAGACCATGCTGGAATCTCTGTGTTAAAATAATCTCGTAAAGGTAAAGTTGGTAAGTGTACACAGAATCATATAGGAATGGTTCCTGGTTTGCAGATAAGAGTCAGTTAAGTGTTTCTTTGTATTTGTAAGCTTAACTCATTGTCTGGAATATTATCCCTTGATCAGAATAAGAGCTATGTTAGTAACCACACTGTCTTTAGGTGATTCCTGTGTACAGGTCTGTAGTGTACAGGTTGTTGCTATAGCATGGTTGGAGGACACAGAGCACCTCTGAGCATTTCCAGCCTTTCTGCAGGCAGTCAGTGACAGGACCGAGTGTACAGAAGCTGTGCAAGTCTACCCCTCGGCAGACAGGTGTTGGTTTGAGACTTTACTCTCTTTATTCAGGAATTGGTGTGTGAAAGGTGTATTTTCCAAAGCGTTTATCTAGTAGTGAATTTCTGAGAAGAGAAGCTTATCTCTTCCAGGCAGTGACTGCAGGCTTGCTTTTCCAAAGAGTAGGTGGCTGATGAGTACCTTGCAGCTCCTGGCAAGCTCTGAACCCTCACATAGCTACTACATGACAACAAAATAGCCATCTCTGATTACAATTTTAATGGATAAGAAAAGTGGCTGAACTTGTTAGAAGTTTTTTTTCTCCCTAGGTATATTTCATGGCTGTTTCTTACTGTATTTGTTTGATAAAGCTTTTAAACTGTTCGTTGCTTCTTTTCTGTTGCCAGTTTGGAAGAAACCCTGATATCACTTTAATGCAATATAAATTGCAAAATTAGAAGGAATGACTATGATAAATGTCATTCTTGTTTATATTGGATGATTTCCAGGAAACTGATATATGCCAAATTATGGTGCTTTAATGATGAAAAGTACTAATATTTTCTGAAGACATAACTTATTTACAGGAAGCACTCAGTTCTTGAAGTCACCTGAGTCTAGGTGAAACACTGAATAGTTCGTGTAAAGATGATGTGGTCATTCATATGTGCTAAATAGTTAGAGAGGGTAGGGCTTATTTTTTTCCCTTCAAATTCAGCACTGCTTGGTGGACAGATTGCACATATGAAATCCAGTGAGCTTGTTGACTGTCTCAGCTTCTACAGGTATCAGCCAGAATATAGAAAGAAAGTAGCAGGGTTGTGTCCGTGAGGAGTGCTTAGTTACTGGAGTTCCCCAAGGTAGAGTTTGGTAGCCTCCATAAAGACATTGAGTATAGCACAAAACCTACTGGGGATAAGTTTAGACTTCATTTAGTAGTGGCAGATGGCAGAACTGTTCAGTTTATTTGTTCACAGTTTACTGTTTAAGAACTCTGAGTGGTGTATTTTGTTAAAAAAGCGTGTGAGGGTGCCAAAGAATGGAGAATGAGGCTGATAAGTAGGGAAAGAGTGGTAAGTAGAGGTAGTGCAGCAGGAGTGCAGGTTGGAAGGGAAGAGTGAAGGGCAAAGAAGTTTAGTGGAGGTGAGAAGAAAAAGATTCTCACAAGGATTCAAGAGACTGAGTACTATTGCTTCATTCCAGGGAGACACGGAAGACAAATGATCTGGAAAGTAAGGCTGGATGAAAGGGAGAGTTGCTCTCCTCAGTGATATATTCAGGGAAATTCCATAGCACCTTGCCTGTCTTCAGTTAGACCTTACGATATGAAAAACAGCCAGGGCAATAACAAGTAAGGGGAGGTTGTAAGTTCAGGTGTCTGCATCTCCATCATTTCTCTTCATTTAATAAGTTGACTGTTACATTGCTCATATTCCAGTCTCAGATCGTTATTTGAAAAGGATTGCTTATAAAAGATGGTTTTAGCTGACCCTTCTTCTCAAGTATTTGGGTATGGCTTATTGCTCCTTATTATATGAAATGATACTATACATAAGTATTACTTTTAGTGGTGCTTGTATAGATTATTCTTTTCCCAAAGTCCAGTTACCTTTTTTATTGAATGATACCTTATTGTGTGACTGTTCTCACTGATTTCACCTGAATTACTTAATTAAGAAGTATGTACGTATATGGAACAAAAGGATTTATCTCAGTTTATCTAGAATAAGTTTTTGTATTTCTTTAATGATAAAAGGACTCAGTTGCAAGATTGATTGCTGTGATGTTACTGAAAACTTGGTATAGATCTCATTCTAACTCTCAAGGCTGCTACTATTTGGAATTCTTATCCAAAATTGCTTAATGGCATTTCTGTTTTTTTCCATAGGCAATGTTCAGTCTCTGCATGGTTGAGAGTGAAGCTGATGAGGTGAATTTACATGGTGTCACAAGCCTTGGTTTAAAACAAGCCCTGGACTTTGCATATACTGGACAGGTATTGTACACTTCTTCAAATTAAGAAACACAATCAAAAGCAACTGCATTAAAAACTGAGTATGACCTTTTTAGAGACACTAGAAAATATTTTTCTTGTGCACTGCTCAGTACAAGCTATTTTGATTTAACAGATCTTAATTTTCTTGTACTGTGGTGGATTTTTTCTTTAGAAGGATTATTTAATAAAAACACTGCTTTATGTGCATCATTGTCAGGTAGGGAACCATGTAGGGCCTGCAAGCCCTTTTTATGGCTGCCTGACTATTCATAAAATCTTAATGTGAGTTGAATCTGCTTGCTAAATTAAAAATAAAGTGTTTCCCTTATTATAAATATTTATAAACTCTGCTGTGTTTGACAAATTATATAATTGAGGGGAAAAGTAGTCTCTTACTCTCTGGACAGATGCAGATGAGGTATCTTTGTAAATGCTTATAGGTACTATACATCTTCATTTTGGCACTCTTTATGATCACAGGTTAGGTATTGCGTAATGGTACTTCAGAAAATGCAGAGTGATGCTCCTTTTCCCTCTTTCACCTCTGCCCCTTGCCAAAAAAGCCCCCCAAAACAAAAAAAAAAAAAAAAGGAAAAAAAGAAGTATGTATGACCTGCCATATCTCTGCGCTGCAAGTTTGGAGTGTTGCTGTGTGACTTTGTCTCAGTTCAGAGTTCATGGATAGTGAGCTCAGAATACCCAGCTATTTTTGCTTGGGACTTAAAAATTCTAGATAACCGAACTATTTCTGGAATATCACTACAGCAGTTGAGTCCATTGACGCACTAGTGACGTTTATTAGTTAATTTTGAAAAGGAAGGCTTAAATCTATATTATGATATTCTGAAGAGTTGTTGGGTTATAAAAATTTAAGGCATCTGCTTCCATACTGTGAATTGAATATATGGCCTTATCTGGGTCTTTTTGGTTTTTGTTTTTTTTTTTTTTGTTTTTCTTTTTAAAGGAAACAAAGTAGAAATAAGGAGGAGAAAAAAATTACCTGTTTTAAAGGAGTTATTTTTGTCACCAGCCCAGAAAACAGTTATGCTTTAGCATTGGTCTTGGAGACTAGCGCTTGAATTTATTAGAAAAAAAAATTGAGTTTGTGCTGTTTTGGTAAACATAATTTAGTCAAAGATATCTTTGATATAAATGATAAACAGAGATGCCATACTATATTAGTGAATTAGCTGAAGCTCTCAGTACCTGACTTGTCATTGGTATACTTTTTTTTTCTCTCAGTTGGAAGTTTTTGTTAAAAATTCAATGTCTTTGATAAAAATGAAAATGTTAGTTACCTATACATCATCATATTAGTAATTTAAAACTATAGGTTGGTTATTCTGAAGAGAAAACTCTGGTTAAATGAAAGTATCTTTTTAGAAGATAGAAATCAATTACAACCTATCTGACCCATCTCATCTGCTGTGATTAGAGGCACTCCCCATTGTTCTGCAAAATTCAAAGTCTAACAAATCCACACAAAATACATTGGGAACCTTTGAAAGGATGGATATGGCATTTATGTAACCCAGCAAGTGACCCCAGGTCGCTTCCAGGATAGGATCCTCAGATCCCTAGGAAACATGTACCTTCTTTCCTTAGCCCTTTAGAGACTTTAATTTTGAGGCATAACCTACTTTGAATAAGTGAGTGGGTTTCCTGAGTTAAATATAGCTGTGCACGTATGTACAGCTGCTCGTACATATAAGCGATTATAAGGTGAGGCTTGCTCTGTCATATCTGTCAGATACACCAAGTGCTGCTTTGATGCACAAACAAATCAAAAGGATTCTGTAGGAATTGTCATGTAAAGATGCCTTTGAAGCACAACTCAGAGGAATGTGGGTCTGGGAATTAGCTGTGTCTCAGTTTCCCTTTCATCCCTGGAATTCTCTTCTGGCACTGTATGCATTGAGTGTTGCTTGTGTTCTGACTCAGACTGACAGAATCTGGGTGAACATTTCAAGGTAGTGAGTGGGAGTAATCCACAAAGGCTATTAATAAATAACTGGATTACTCCATGCTTATATCAGACCTTTCTGAAAACAGAATTGTCTTTTGAAAGGTTTCTCCTTGAGCCAGGTCTTATGAGCTCTCAGAGAACGTATCACACCTGAGATAGCTCAGCTACCCCGAATGGCATAAAATCAGCAGGATGGCTTCTGAGGCAGTGTTGGAAACAGAAAAAGGTTTAATAAAAGACAAAATAACAAAGCTCTTACAGAGAAAACCCAAGCTGGGGCAAGAGGTTCTTGCTTCTGCTAAAACATGCCACAAATGCAATTAGTTCCTTTGTTCTCTTCCTTTTCTAGTGAATTATCTATAGGACCTATAGGTTAGACCTCTTGGCCTCTGTCCAATTGGACAGCCCCAGGTCTGAGGTGAAGTCTAAAAGGTCCTATGAAGTGTCTTTGTACCAAATTAGGAGAGAAACTTCTGGGCTTTTTGCCTTTTTAAGCAGACAAAGAATAATTTGATCACTCTGTCAACAGGGGGCACATTCCTACAGTCTTTAGCTTGGTTTGCAAACTCTTCCTGTTTTTAAAAGACAAAATATTTCTCAGTAATCCAAAAATCACTCATGCCAAATATAACCTTATTTCTCTGAAAAGATGGGTATCAAGATGTGATCTGAAGTGCCTCTTAAAAGTGAAAACCATGAACTCTCTCTTTTTAAAAAAAAATCATATTTGGCCAAAATGTTAGTTCAAAAAATTGGTGTTTCTCTAGGTAACACTGTGGAACTCCCTAAAATATCCATGTATAAACAGATAAGTAATCAGTTGTAGCTTTTGTCTCTTCACTTCTTTAATATACTACACATATTTGGCACATTACACTTCAAATTGAGTGCAGCTTTCTGTGTAAACTAATATACTGGAGACATCTGGTGGAAAATTTAATATTGCACAATGGCAATATTTGGTGTCTGCATTTTTTGAAAGTTATTAAAATGAAGAAATTTCATTTTTAGGATGACCATGAAATCTGAAATTAAACCCTGTCATCCTTGCCTCTTTTTGTTAATTTGAAATCTTCCTGCAGACTTCAAGTACGATCTTCATCTTCCTGTCTGCTTAGGCAGACAGTACCTTATTGTAATTACTGTTGAAAATATTTTGCTTTATAGGAAAAATGATCATTCAGAAGAAACAATGTTTTAAAACTCAAGTTAAGTATGAATAATATAACTCCAACTGAAATAATCTATTACTATGGTACTTAATAATTACAAAGAAAGAAATTTTGGTACAGAAATAAAAACTGACAAAAGGAATGGCAGTAGACTTTGATTTTATTCTTTGCATGTATGTTATCAGTAATCCTTTAATAATAAAATCTTCAGCAAAAAATGTTTTAGATGTGTTTCATCTTGTCCGTAGGCATTTTACTGTGTAATCCCCATATTCAGAATTCAGAGATACAACTCTTTTCTTTCTTATTTGACTCTTTTCCTGTTGTAGTTGCCCTATCCTTTCTTCCCAAAAGGGCTTTAAGGTTGTTCTCTGTTTTACTTCATACCTGGCAGTGCTAAGGCCAGGCCAGAGTTTCAGTGAGTAGATTACTCACCCTTTTGTCTCACAAGGGCATTTTGCAAGTGTCAGATGTGCCTTGGAAGGGAGATGGATCAAGTACAATCAATTTACAAACTATAGGTTTTAGAATACTCATATAGAGAAGCATTTCTAGGCAAAGAGTTTGGAGCTCACAATTCCTGCTGTCAAAATAAGAGCCTTAATCACTGTGTCAGAGACTCATGGACATTGTCTACTCTTTTTGACTACCTTTTTAAATTTTAACTCATTTGTTAGAAAGAGACATAATCTTACTTGGAGGAGTGGGATAGCCACTAAACAGGCCGGTGTAGTTGGCTGACAAGTCATAGGAGCACTGGCTTTAATTTGCAGTGGATGATTGTGATCCTGACTCAAGAAAAATACAGATGGAGTCTCATGCATACTGAAATGCTTCACATTTGGATCTTTCTTCTTTGGTAATATGTTCTATCGTATGTCTTTAATCCATGGTAACAAATATTTTGTATTTAGATAGAATTTTATTTGTGGACCTCAAAACACGTTACAAAAAGCAAGTAATCCCTGTCCTTATTTTGTTGCATCACAGACAGGAAATTAATTTGGGAGAAAATAACTTTCCAAAGACAGCACAACACACCAGTGGCTTCTTAGTACTTAATACCAAGTTGTCTTAAGTCCCATTTTCCTAAGTGGCTGGTCTGTTTTTTTCCCTTAAATTCTAATATTTTCTCTTTGTATTATTAGAAATTACATCTTCCTTAAGTTATAATATTATCCTGAATTAGCAAAGCTGAAATGAAAGAATTAGTGAGGAAGCCCTTATATATGAGGCCTTTTATGTTCAGCTCTTTTTCCCAAGGTGAATTTTGGGGTAATTTGTCCTGTAATGCCTTCTTAGCCCAAGATTAATGCAGCCTTACTTCCTAACTATGGCATGTTGAAATGTTTCCTTTTGTTGAAAGCTGCATACAAAGTTGCACTTATAATGATTCAAAAATAGGTTTTAAACTTTGTTATTAATATTTAACAGGTTTTCTTTTACTCACAAAATGCTAATGTAGCAGCAGTGTTTCAATAAAGGTAATACAAGTGTGTTATTCCAGTTACACATCTAGAACTTCATTTTATTTCCAGGTATGTTGCTCCCAATATTACTTCAATGCATTACCAGTGTGAGTCTTATTTAACTATTGCCTTTACTTTATATTCAGTTAGTTTGACACCTGTCATCCTCTTAACAGGTATTATTACTTTACCAAACAGGTTTCAGGAGTTGACAGAGTACCATCACATGATTTTTCAAATTCATGTACACAAACCCCTGATTAGTTAAAGATTATCTTACAGCTCCTTTTTGAAATTCTTCTTTTAGCTTCATTATTTCTTTAACAAAAACCGCGGAAGAGTAAAAGATCTTCCTAGGTAGTAAAGAAATAGTAGAAACAATTATTGTTTCTAAGAACAATTATTTCTCCTTATAATTTCTTTGATTCCTTGGTAGAATCTTGGCTTTCATCAACTCCCCTCCTCATCTGATGTTGGCAGTGTTTCTAGTGATCAACCAGTATTTCATCTGCCATTTTTAGTTAAGACCAGGGTAAGGCAGCTGTCAGTATCTCAGTGCCCCTTATTGTGTTGGTCCTCCCTCGTGGGTGGAGGTGTAGATGCAAAGCTGTATTGTGATGGTTGATTTTCTTGGGTGAGTGACCTACTGCATCCTGTGCACAGCAGTTCCACTGGCTGCTTTTAGATTAAAATGAATCAATCAAATTACCTGCTGTCCCTAGCAAAAGTGACTTCTGCTCTTTTCTACTGGGAAAAATATGCCAAAGTCATGGATAACTGAATACAACAAGTCTGTGTCTTACTGTAAATACTTAATATAATTTTTCAATGCAATTTCAAAGCAAAAAAAATATTAATTTGGTACTTAGATTTGGGCATTTCCTTTTTCACTTCTCTCAGAATAATCTCGTTTCTGTGTCTAGCACTAGAGGTTACAGCTACTGGGTCCTAGGTTCACAGTTCAGCTACAGATTGCCTAAAAGGCTTAGACTAATACAGAGCTTTAATTAACTTACTTTATGCAGTTAATTGTAGAGAAAATTAACTATTTCACTTTATTTGCTCCAGACAAGAATTTAGCTAGGAACAAGACAGCTTTTCTAGTGCTGAAAGTGATTAAAGTAATGAAACACCTTCCCAAAGAAGAGTGAATTTGCTTAGAGTCTTGCTTATCCAAACCCTCTTTAATTATAGTAAAGGCACTTAATAGTGGTGTGAAGCTGTCTCAGGGAAAGTTCAGGCTGGACGTAATGAAAAGGTGGCAGGTCACTGAAACAGGTTCTCCAGGGAAGTGGACATGACACCAAGCTTGTCAGAGTTCAAGGAATCTCTGGACATGTGTTTATTTTTGGATAGTCCTGCAATTAGCAGGGAGATAGAATATTTAAATTTGGAAGGCACCCATAAGGCCATCTAGTCCTGTCATTTTATGATGTGTATGCTGTGCATTTAACGTGGATTTTCTTCTAATTTTCTGGAAAAATATTATGATGTATCAGAGAAATGCTGGTCGTGATGCTTTCTGGCATTGGCTAATGAGATATCTGGATTTTATAGCAAGTGCTACCAAACATTGTGTGCCAAGGCTTTGGGCAGTTGCCTTTGGGGGACTAGAACATTCTTTCCTTGCTCACTTTTTTTGAAGCAGCACTTGTCAATGTGCTAGGAGCTCAGTATTCAACTGAATCATGAATGAACAGGGAGACAGGTAGAAGTGCTATCTGTTTGAGAGTGAAATGCAGTCTAAATTACTTTAAAAGAAAAGTTAAGGTGTTTGATTGCTCTCAAGCACACAGAATGATCTCCATCAGGCAAAACCAACTGATACTTGTGTTTGATGCCTGTCTTGTTGAAATGCTGATCACTGCAAGTGGAGTCTAAGAGGAATTTTTTTTTCACTAGAGCAGCAGGAGTCTTAGAAATTTGCTTTTCTTGTTCTCTTCCATCCAGTTTACTTACTAGAATTTTCTGTCAGGGCTGCATATTTCCTTACTCTTGGAAAATGGGACTTAGGAGAACTTGGTATTAAGCACTAAGAAGCATTTATGTGCTGTGCTGTCTTTGGAAAGTTGTTTTCTCACAAATTAAATATGACTGCATAGTTCCTTACTGTTACAGCATAATACTGGTGTATTTTTAATATGAATCATACTCCTATCTCACTTTTCCATTGTCCCACAAACAGCTGTATGGAAGTGAGAAAAATATGGGGGTGATATATGAGTATCTGGAATGAAGGTGATAAAAGTGCATCTTCAACCTCTCGGTCTTTGTCTGGGTATGCAGTTTAGCCTTCTTGGGCCTAAAGCAGCTGTTGTTTAGTGTCTTTAAAATTGTGTGGATTGAATGTAGTGGCCTGCAGTATTCAGGGAATAGAATGTTCTAGTTGTTCTTTCCAGATACAAATGCCCTGAGACTCCATAGATGTGATAGTTAATCTGGATCTCACCTTCTCCCTCTGGCTGTAAGTTGCTTTGTTGGAAAGGGCAGTTTAAGGAGTTTCCTTTTCTTTCTTTTTTGGCTGTTATTGCCCTCTTTGATCTGACCTTACAATTATTTTTTTTGTAGGCCTATAGTGCTTTTTTGGCTGTAAGAGGGTGGATGCAGGAGGCATTAAAAGAGTAGGAGGACGTTTTTCATCTGGACAATGTGGAGGTAGGGCCTGAGTAGCTGTTCTCAGGAAAGGTTGGTGGTTCTTATACTCTCTTGCCACAAGTCTCAAAGAAGATTGAAGAGAGAGGCAAGATACATGCTACCAGTTAAGTATTTTCCTATGCTTACCCAGAGTCCTAAGGTATTGGAGGGGATGGAGGTTGAGTTTAGAAAGGAAGAAATAAATCTTGGGATAAGAGGGAATAAATTCTAGTTTGGCTGGAGGGAAAAAATGTGGGGCAGGGTGTTAAGGCCCCTGTGTTTCTATAACAATGGGACTGCTTATAAAATTCCATTTTCTGCCTCAGTATTGTGCTTTACAAGGTCAGGCTTAGTTTGCTATTTTCTAGTTCTTGGATTTGAAGAGAAGCTTTCTGCAATATATCCACAAAGTATAAATCAGTAAATTTCCAGATAGATTAGAACTGTATGTTTAAAAATAGTGGATCTAAGAAATTATTTAATCTGCCTTTCTGCATCTTGTGACCTCAACATTCTGTTAAAAACAGCCAAATTTTGCATTGCTTCAATCCCTTGGGCTGAGGATCTGACCGAAGTAGGGACCAGACTGTATTTTATGCATCCTCCCTGGAGGGTTTGTGGCATGATGGAGAGTAGAAAGGTTGCTTTGAGGAACAGATTTCCTGTTTGAAAACAGTCATTGTAAGAGCAAAGTAGTTTTTCAAAGTAGATCAGTTTGAAAACGAGCAATATGTGAGGCTTGATGGCTGAGGAAAGGAAGTAACTCATGTATGGCAAGATCTGCCTGTTGTGTACAGGGAAAAGGTGCTTAAGGGGATTTTCTTGGGTACCATTGTATGCCAGAGAGAAGTTGAAAATATAATGGAAATTAACCCTTAGAAATAGGGATTGGATAGAGGGATACAGCCAGGTGCAATACCTGAATCGCATCTAATTAATGTAAATATAGTACAGCAACCAGTCTTACTACAGCCTGTGTCATGAGAAAGCACATTCTTCACTGGTGAAGCTTGCAGTTTTTGTCTTAAGAGTAATTTGGACCCATCAAATTAAGTTCCTGCCCCAGTAATTATGCCTCATAACGCTTGGGTTGAGGATGGATTACAGAAATGGTTGAGCTTCTCTCTATTTTTTTGCACTAAAATTTATGAATTTTGTTGTGAATCCAAAGTAGACCTTAGTTTTGCTCTCCTTAATTTGCAATAAGCATTATTCTGTAGACCTCAGGGCTATTGTTTTGAGAATTAGACAAGCAGAGGAGAGTCAGTGTATACTTGTGGTGTTCATTTGGTGGTATTTATGTACAGCTACTGTTAATATTGAGCTGGAAGACATGTATAACATATAAACACCTATGCTGGTAATTAATAAAAACCAAGCAATTGCTTTAGTGTATAAAAGCTCAAAGGTGTGGAATAATTGTGAGTTACCCCAGTCTCAGTAGAAGGAATGCTTGCAATATTTTCTTCATTCTTTACTTAGCATTTTCTTTTCCTTGTGGATTTCCCCAGCATGCAGTTTCCTGATGGTGAACATTTAGCATAGATGAATTAGTGGTTTTGCCTATATCCAAATGAGTATTGAATAAAAGCTCAGATAGCTTAACTTTCCATTTAAAGCAAAGTTTTGTGAAGAGATAAACTAGACTTTCCTCCATTATCTTGGGAAACACAATAGTGAATCTGTTTCCCCAGCAGAATATAGCTTACATGGTATAGGACGGCTGTAAAAATGGAAGAACATGTAGGAAATACATCTGCCACCTTGAAAAGAACTTCTGTTGCTGACTATGCAAATCACCTCTAGACAATAGCCAGCCACCTTCTTTGTCTCTTCTCCTACTTCTTATCTTATAGTGCTACTAGTACTATTAGTAAATGGATTGCTGTAGCTTTAAAATACATTAATATTATCACAGTTAAATATAGTTTGTCTATGCCTACAAGGTACTAATCTGCTTAGGGTTCTGGTTCTCTGGCTGACACTTAGTAAGCAATGTGCCATAGGATGGCAGCTTCCTCAGTGTCAATCATGTCTGAATAAAAAACACTACAAGGGCTACACCAGCTTGTTTAGTCTGACCTGGAGTTCTCACTTAAAAATACTTGAGTGACATGCTTTTTTTTTGTTTGTTTGTTTGTTTGTTTTTAATATCCGTGTCAGTTGGAGATGTTTTTGTAACTGAAATCCATTCTAATTTTCTGTTCAACTACTCATAGCAACCTGGATTGTCCTGGGCCTGATTCTCATTTACAGTAGGATCCTTACATGGATTTCTGGCTAGATAAAGAACCTTCATGTTTTATGTCATATGTAAATGACATATAATGTTCACTTAGAACCTAGTATTAATAAATGTAGTGATTTGCACAAGCATTAAGGATGTCATATGCTGCCAGAATTTAATGTAAATGAGTTCTTGATATAAGCAAGAATCAATTGCCTTC
The DNA here is from genome assembly GCA_013397155.1 of Irena cyanogastra. Lineage (NCBI taxonomy): Eukaryota > Metazoa > Chordata > Aves > Passeriformes > Irenidae > Irena > Irena cyanogastra. The sequence continues at coordinate 142,336 of VWZV01009557.1, read as the reverse complement.
TCTCCTCCTCCTAATATATCCATTATCTTGGAGATATTTTGTGGTTTTGATTGAAGAAATGCATACATGTTTTTTTCATTTCCCTCAAAAATAGTTAAACTACAAAAGATGCAGTTGAGTATCTTTCCTTTTGTTTTCCATTTTCCTTATTCCACTGCACTTGAGGTATACAAATGACGCTGTGAGATAAAACTGAATTGTGTGAGCAGAAAGCAAGCAAGCTTTACTTCCCTGTGGAGCAGTGAAAGACTGACCTCATGTGGTGTGAAACCAAAGTTGCCAGGGGAAGTATAAGGCTAAAATTGAATAAAGCAAGCACCTTTGAAAATTTAATTTTTCTCATGCATTTCTGATTTTTTTTTTGGATGTTGCGCTACTTAAAAAATTTTAGTCTAGCTAGTTTGTATTCTGATTGCTAAAAGAAGTTGACCAGTGTCCATGTTCCCAAAGACATTTTTGTGTCCCAAAAGGGGTGCTCTAACAAGCCGACCCCAAGACAGAGGTCTATGAGCTGTGGCCCAATTATTCTTACTTCTGCCTATACACGATTTTAATTGGAATGAGTAGGAGTTTCATGTGAGCGAGTAACTGAATAATCAGTCTTGATTTCCAAGCCCTTTCTGGCACTTCCCCAGCAACATGCTCATTGTGCTTTCAGAGCCCTGCTCTCTGAAATGAAGACAGTGGTTAGGAAAATTATGAAGTGGCACCATGCAGTATAGGCAGGGTGTTCCTAGTCTGTGTATGTTTTATATGCATGAATAATATTAATACTAGAGACTCCTGAGTCAATTCTGTTGGCCTGATTCCACAATATATGTGGAATGATCTAAGTATACAAGTAACAAAAGGACGTTTTGTTATTTTGAAGTTTCCTTCTTAAACAGCACACATTTAGTTTTAAAGGACTTAAGGGGTATTGTGACTTAGGAACTCTCACAGGAAAAAAAAGATAACAAAAACAAAGTTTAAAAATCCTTTGGGAAATTCAGATGAACTTTAGAAAATCTGTCCCTGTTCTGTAAAGACTTCCCTATATGCTTAATTGTATTCTGTTCTTTATGTTGACTTAAATATCTGAAATAACAAAAGCCTTTAACATTCTCTACAAGTACTCTGAGTACATCTTCCAGATGACAAACCTTCCATTTTCTTCTTTACAGATCCTCTTGGAACCAGGGGTGATACAGGACGTCCTAGCAGCTGGGAGTCATTTGCAGTTGCTGGAGCTTCTCAGTTTATGTTCTCACTATCTCATTGAGGTGAGGCTTTTCAGCCTGATCAGATGTTTCTCTTTGGCAAACTTTTGTTTCAAGCCTAATTTCAGTAGCAGACTATTAGTACAATACCTGGTGTAATCTAAATGGCAAAAATTGAATTTTGGATCTGAATTTTGGGTGTAATTTGGGTTTCAGTTTATGGTGGATGCTTTATCCATTTTGTCCATTTCATTCCTGAAAACAAGAATGGTCCACTGATAAATATCAGCACATGGGAGTTTGATTCCCCCTTTTACCAGGGAATTTGTTTTCTTCTACTTCAGTGTACCAAATGTGAAGATATCTCCCTATTAGGATGATGAATATTGTGACAAATTCAGATGTCTAATTCACAATAGAATATTGACATGTATTCCAGGGCATTACAACTTCTCACTGAAGGAATAGGGCTTATTTTAATGGTACCTTATTCTCAGTAGGCCTTATGCCGGACATGCCAATGTCTTTATCAAACAAAAAAAATGAGTTGTGGTAAAGATTTTTTTTTTTGTGCTTGGCTTTTGTAGAAAATGGCTTATGATGATAGCAAGAACACGGCTTTGATGGGTATCTGTGAAAAGCCTGCTAAAAATAAAATGGCAGTAGCAGTTCTACAGAACTGTTTCCTCCTGTCAGTAAGTTTTCAGCACTGTTTCTGAAATGGGATGTGTTAGCTGCACCTGGGCAACGCTTGGGCATGGAGATGCACATCAGCACAGTGCTCTTAGTATGCTCTTGCCTTCCAACAGCGTAACTGCCTTTGAACAGTTGGAGTGTGCTTGGCAGCACGCTGAGCTACTGAGTACCAGGGCCACGCAGGATCTCATGTTAAGAACTTCAGGATGTACTTGAAGGCTTTGTGTCTTACAGAGAAAGAATCTGTTCTTTGAGTGTTAACCTTAGGAAAGCCTTCAAAATGTATATTCAGATAATAATAAGTTGGTATTAATTTGTGCATTATAAGTTGATTAGAAGGTTAAAGGAGCTGACAGAGCTGCAATTGGTATAATTTTTTTTAGGAATGCAAGAAGAAATTTAATTTTTCTGATAAAACAGACATGGATTGTGATGGGAAAGATGGTTGCTTTGAGAAAAAAGGACTGTGAGATGCCAAATAAGCCACAAAACTGTTTGACCTACTAATTGTCAGGCAGGCATGGGAGGGGGTTACTGCAATGCGAAAGATATAAATATAACACTGGTAGTTACAGACAATGTATTTCATGGTCCTCAAACAAACCAATCAGTGTATGTCTTTGGTGCTTATGTGGCTCTTTGTCAGAAATTGAACTAAAGAGACTATTACAGCAAAGAAGCTGCAGAAAATATTAAAGAGTATTGAAAAGTTTGTTTGTTGTGCTCATCAAGTAGGGATGTGAGAGGATGTGGGAAGAGAGCAGGTATATACTCAACATAAACCCTTCTAACTTTTTCTATTACCTGTGTTGAGTAGCCTCTGGGATTTGTAGCTCTTCTCTTAGCACCATCTTAATACTTTTAATCCCAATGCCATTGCAGGGGAAAGATAGACAACTACAGAGTTAGCAGTGCTTTGACTCTTGTCCTTAATGTGCAAGCTGTAGTCAATTATTTAGAAATGGTAATGAATTAAAAAAATAAATCAACCCCAAAATCCCACTAGCCCCATAAAAAACCCAACATTTTAGAGTTAGTAAATATTTCTTCCAAATTACTCTGTAATTAATAGACCAGTAAAAATTTTCTGGACATGGCAGTCAGAGAAACCTTTAGGTTGGAAAAACCCTTTAAGATGAAGTCCAATCGCACAATAATTTCCAAAAGAATCTTAGGCATTTCAATTCCTCTCCTGCTACAGCTTTTCCTGTTGATCTCATGTCTTTTGATGCATTTTGTGTCATGCATGTGTTTATTTGCATGTTTTTTCTCTTTCTACAACTCTACAAGATTGCCATGTCTTTCATGAGTCATAGAGATCACAGCGTGGTGGCCTGCAGTTGCTGTTGGATGTGTGAAAGATGTGAAAGAGCACTGTTGTGCCCTGGATAGTGTGCCAGGGTAGGACAACTGGAGCTACACTATTGTGAAAATTAAGAGGAAGTGGGACCCAGTGTCCAGATTTACATTAGTGGAGGTAGAGAATAAGGTAGTGGATGAATGGGAAAAAAATGAAGAATGTGTGTTGGAAGACAGAGAGCAGTGCTAGTTCTGTAAACTATTTTTGAATCAGGGTCTCATCGTAGAGGTTTGGAATCTGCATGCACATCTGTGAGGTGGCTGTAGCTTATATCATGTTGGGATTTAGGCTGTATTTTACTCTTTATGGTATTTTTTTTACCAAGTTCACCTCAGCGAGGCATACGTGTAGACAGATCTGCAGTCTGAATAGATCACAGTAAGAATTTACCTGTCTAGTTTGTTTTGTATGGTCACAGTCCATGCAAGTAATCAGCCTTGAGTAGTTGCTGTAAGTCTTTTTAGCAGAGGTCAACAAGGTACTGCACGTTAAAACTGTGCTATCTTTCAGGTCCAAACTAATTAAATCAAATATCTGTTTATGTTCTACATATTATTGTGTTACTTTTAAAAACAGCTCTTGCCTTATTTTAGTACTATCTGCAAATAAAATCCAAGTAGTTAAAGAAGGCTTCCTTAAAACCACTTATCCTCTCTGCAGTTGGTAACTGGGGTGTCTTGTCACCCCACGTGCTGTGATACAGATGCTGGAAAGGGAAGAGTGCTTGCCCTTTCTCTTCTCTCTGATAACTGAGTGTGCCAGAGTTCTTCATTTACTGTGCTACTGAATTACTTTCATGCTGTTTTGAGTTGTTCAGATATCATGAACTTAGTTATCATGAACTTATTTCCTGAATTTAGCTTAATTTAGCCTAAATTCAGGAAATACAGTGTGTGGGATCTAGCTGTCATTGATTGTTGTGTAATGATGACACAGAGTTTTAACTTGTTAGGATTGTCTTTAACTGTTTTGATTAGACCAAGCTTTTCCTGTATGAGTGCTGCTCTTATTGTTAGCACTTGTTCCAGCTCTTCTCTAGATGTTCCAGCCTGACAGTTCATTGGAACTGTCTTGAACACTTTCATCTGTTTTTGATACTTTTGTCTGGGACCTGTAATAATGCCATGCATTTCAATAAGGATGGGGTTTTTTTTCTACAAATGCAATTGGCATTGCCCATTCATGTATCTGTTTCAAGGCACATTAGTAGTCCATGAGGTTCCAAAGAATATTATAATGATCTGGTTCATCTAAGATGATTGCTGAAGTGTCTGATTGTCAAGAATTATTTGTAGTTCACTGGGGACAGAATGATTTCCCCCAATGCTGACTTTTGTATTGACTGGTCGTTAAGGAATTTCCTCTTGGCTGTCTCAGAATAAACAAAATGCTATTTTGACTGAGACAGATCCTCTTTTTTTTTTTGTAGACTAAACCGTTTAGAGGACTTTAATTTTTTGATGTTATAGAAAAAAATCTGTAACAAAATGTTTGAATTGCATTTGTGGCATTTTTTTAAAGAGTTCTCAATCAAAGGAAAGACAGGAAAAAGGAGAGGAACATTTTCTCCCTGCCCTTTATTAGGTAATGCAATGAAGGTTTCTGACAACACTGCTAGTTTATTAAATGCATTTTATTGACTATAAACTTATTATCAAATGTTCTGTAGCATCTAATGTTGATTCAATATTTTCATTTGAAAACTCATTCTCATTTTAGATTGTTAATTTACTAGTTTTTATTTAAAACTGTGGTAAATCATATTTTCTTTATTTGCAAACAAGAGAAATGCCCAAGTATTCCTTACTTTTGGCCTTAATCCTAGCTTTGCATAGTGCAGACTTCTCCCCCCATATCAGCGTTGTCATACCTTGAATTATGATTATTCCACAACCTCTGCTGTTTGGGGGTTTTGTTTCTAGCTTCACTTGTAGAAGGGGACTCTTTTGAAGCATGCTGATATATTTTATTTGAGATACATACATATTCATGAATCTCTCATGTCATCTGCATAATTCTCAGGTACATTAAACACTGAAACAAGGCTTGTAAGCGCACACATCTGTCTCAGGCTGAACAAACGGTAAGGCAATGTGTTTTTTCTTAACTGCTACACAGGTGTGGGAGAGCTAAAGACGTGAACTTTGTGTACCTTCAGTGGCACTAAGGTCTGTGATCACTCACACAGCATTTGCTTGCAGTGTGCACATGCAATCCTTAGGTTCTTCTTTCCCAAGTTCCTCCTCCAGCTCAGGCTGATTGTCAGTTTTGGCCGAGGTTTTTCAAAGGAGGCTAATGCAGAGAGCCGCAGCCAGTTGGCAAACTTTGAAATGTAACAGGAATGGGTTATCTGAATGTCTCCTCTGCCTTTTGAAAGTGGACCATATTTGTCATACAACATAGGAGAAAGCAAGAGATAGCTAGTTAAAGGCGTTAAATGTGGTGGACATCTGAAAATAGACTTTTTAAATGGAACTGTAGAGAACATGGTGTTAGGTAGTGTGTTTGTGATGACTTATTTTGCACTTTAAAGGTTGTGAATGTTTTTCTGAAGGATACATGACAACTTTATTCTTATGCAAGAGAATAAATATGTTAAAACATTTATTCAGAACATAAAAATGTTTGTTTCATGAGTATGTCTGAGTTACATAACTGGTTGTAGATCTAAGAAATTTTGTCTTTTTCCCAAACTGTTTGTGTATTCAGTATCAGAGAGCCACAAACTGCAAATTATTTCAACAATCAAAGAGTCTTAATAAGGAGGGAATGCTATTGAGAATATAAGTTTTAATGGAGTTTCCTTCTACTGATCAACAACAGCTCAGTATTATGTGGGTAGTAATTGGTTTTTAAAGCAGAGGTTGATTTCCACTGGTATTCGGGGATTGGGATATTGGACTGCCCATAATTGAAATCTTAAAGCTAAGTGATTTTTCTGTATATTCTGAAGTACAATTATTTTTTTTTTTTAGTGCAGTTCTAGGTACATCCTGAATTACATTCAAAGTATGGTAGTTGTGGGTGAGGAGTTTAGAAGTTGCAGAGCAGTCCAAAGCAAAGCTTGGACTCATTTCTGAGAGGCAGGATGTGGCATGACTGTTAGATAGCATTTATCCCTTTAATTTTCTGGTGCCAGATTAGGCACCTTTTGTGAAGAACAAATTAAGTCTACACACTGCACAGAGCCTGGGACATCATTTATGTTATGTGTATTGGTTGGACAGTGGCATAGTTTCAGTACAGACTTATTTGAAGTGACTGTCGTTGTACCTAATGCTGGAAATGATTTCTTATTCTCATAGTTCCTAGGAGGAGCAGGTATAGTAGACATGAGCAGTGGTGATCCTGATTGCTGCTGAAGTTACTCTGACTTGTAAAAATTCTTCTTGGGATCCTAACTGTTTTTGTGTCAAGTGAACTTGAAAGTTTGATGCCAATTTTCCCATTAGTTTTAGGTGCATCGGGTTCCCTGCTAAATGGTAAATGTACCATTTTAATGTACCAGATTACTTTTTAGAAACTTCATTACATTAAATGGAACTCTGCTACAAGTATATCTGCTTGCTTGCTACTGATGTCAGTCATACCATCTTTAAAGACAGCTAATTTAAGATAAAAAGAAAAGAACATTTTAGGTGAGTGACTAAAATTAGCCTGAGCATCATACAACAGCAGTCAACTGCAATTTTCTTGGAACTGCCTCTGTCCTGTCCTGCTCTGGATTCTTGTATACAAAAGCAGACAGTGAGGAAGATCAGACCTGGAATACAAAAATAAGATTAATCAACTCGCAAATCCTCCTGGAATAACTCATGGTAATAATTGAAGCAGGCAAATTGTCTTGGGTAGGGACATTTGATTTTTAACCTTCTACTGTAATGGTCAATTTAGGCTTAAAGAAATATTTTTTTCCTGGTGTACAAGTGCCTAATGATCTAAATCTTTTCTTCTTCTAAAGTATTTGAATGTGTTGTAGATTGATTTGTAACTTCTTCCGTTTAAAAACAGTAACATATTTCAATTTGTGTGTGGAATTAAAAGGAGGAGTGTGCATGGTTTATATATGTGGGTAAGCCAGAGCTTCAAAGCTATTTATTTTTCTTAAACCCAACTTCTCCATTTGGAACGGTGCCAATGACAATCCCAACTTTCACTAAGATAAACTCCTTCAGAGATGAATTAATTCGTACACCAGAGATTGAGAGCATCACCTTTGTATTGCTAGAAGCCCCAGATCAGTTGGGATTTTAGCTCCTGGGTTTTTCATATAGAGCGAATTAAACTGCTGGAAAGAAAATCTGAAGGTCATCTAGCAACCAAGGCTTGCTTTTTTTAACTAATACTGAGTTTTTAATCTAAGTACATGCATGCACGCTCTGCGCACTCCCCTCAATCCCCCAGAATTAGTCACCACCAGCAAGCTTAAGTCTACCAACTTTATCCTGTGGTGAAGAAACCTTCCCTTGCTAAGAATACAAAGTAGACAAAAAGTAATGTCTTATATTTTTCTTGTTTTAGTGTTACACAACCAGTTGTTGCTGTGCTAGCCTGCTATTTTTTGAAGGAGCAAGTTTTGTCAGCTGTTGTCATTGAGCTATTGACAGTCATTAGAAAAGTTCTTGGGCAAAACTCAAAAATAACTTGGGGAATTTTTTTCTGTTATGTGTTTACTGTTATCTGTTACTGATACATTAGAGATAATAATCTATATATATGTAATGTGGTTGCACTAGTGAGGATTCCAACTTAAAATGGGAGTCAGGAAAAAAATGATGGTGGTTTTTTCCATTTTTTAGTTGGTGTCAGTGAGGAGAGTGAAAATATACCAAAGTGACAATACCCGGTCACTTTGAATCCCATTCTTACTGTAATCCACTTGCTGCTATTTATCTGCAGTGTGAATTGAAATTGATGATGGATGTGTAAAAAAATGATGCTGCAACATCTAGGTTAACTATTGCTGGCAAGATCAAAGCTCCCAAGCTGTCTAGGTAGTTGTGTGGGTACACATTGCCAGTCCTCTGCAGCAAAGTTACAGGAGAGGTCACAAGCTGGGAAGAGACAGTGCTGTATCTGCCATCTCTTTGCAGGTTCTGTCAGGAAGGGCGAGCAGCTTTGGTATGTGTTTTAAATAGGAGCAGGGAAACTGTATTGCTTCACAATTTCCCTCCCCGCCCTTCTCGTGTTGTCATTCTAGCCAGTGTGGCCTCTTTAGATGACCTTTCTGTCCATCATTCCCTGAAAGATTTCTGCTATGGAATCTTTTCAATATTTTTATGCAGCTGTAAACAGGGGCTGATGAATGCCAGAATGCTTACTGTACAAAATTTCTCTTTGGTTTTATTACCATCTGATCGATCCTAATGTTCTATGTTCTCCCTGTCCCTCCCTGTCCACAGTGTATTTCAGTTTAAATTCTCCTTACGAGTTGAGGCAGTTTGGATGCATGAGCCCCCAAAATGGAAGTATTTGTAACTGGGTAGTGCAGCTATTTTTATCTACTTGTGTTCTCAGCGACATATCCACTTAGAAGTCTGGAGGAAAGTTTTGTTCATTGCAAGAAATGACACCCAGAAGGCAGAGTGGCTGAACTGGACTTGAAATGAGGCAGTCGGGGCCCTTCCTACCCGGGCCTGGGCAGCAGGTGGCAGTGTGAGTCCGTGACAGTTTGAGCAAAGAAATTCAAGCTAAAATCAGAAAAAATGAAAAGAAAAATTATTTATTTTTACTCCGTATTAGTCTTCTGACCTAATCAGTAAAAAAGTCATTATTCACACAACACTGGGCAATATGCATTGTAATTTTTAACAAATAATAGGAAACTGTTAATGTTTTCACAGGAAATACAGTTCTGTCTTGTGCAGCAATGGTCATTTATCACTGCACTTTGTGAAATCACTCATTTGTTCTAATTTGAATGTAAATGACTCTAAGGTTTTACAAATAAGGTGACAGACTCACATAAATGTAATTGCAGGGTTCATCTCTCTCTTTTTATATATCACTCATTAAGTTATGAATTAAATACATCGTATTAAACCAGGGGCATGTCCAATGATGATATTGTAATGGCAAATTACTCTATGCTATTAGAGGTGTATTTTTTATTCATGGACATTAATTTGTCATTAAGCGGCATTAGTTTAGCACTTTTATGTGGAAGACGTGACCTGAAAGAGGAGACTTACAGCTCTAATGTGAAAGAAGAGGAATATAGGCACCAGACATAGAGAGGGTTTTTTTACCTCCTGGAAAGAAGCAGAGAGAAATTTTACTTAAATTTGCTTTCATCTAAAGGACTTTGAGTTGTATTAAACCATTTTAGCAAAGGTATTTCTGAAACAAGAAAATCCTTTGATTATAAAGTATTTACAATATGGGAAAAGCCAGAATGCTAAGTACAAAATGGTGACTATAAATCATTTGTAACCTATGAACCTGAAGAGAACACTGGGCTTAAAGTGAGTTACAATCTGATTTTATCTCAGAAGTGTCACTGTGGTAGAGAGCTAATTGTTCGTCTTTTCTTTCCTCTGTACTAGCTTACCCAAAATAGGACTGATCTTTTTCATTCTTCATTATGAAGTAAATATCTTTAACCTCTTCTCTACTTTGTATTTTTAGATACACTATTATTTTTTTCACAGGAGTCAATTTCAAATTCTAAATGCAGTAGCAAAATCTTTCTTAAGGAAATTAATGAGAAAATATATTATTTGATGGAATTTCAGGAGGAAACTTAGCACCTGAAGTATTTGACTAAGAGCAGACTGAATCATTCATTAATTTCCTATCTTTAAAAGATGTCAAAAATACCTTATAAATTTTATTTTAATTTTTCAGTCAATTTAATAGAAGAGACTTTCAAAACCTTGTTTATTTAATGGTGAAGAAGCACTGAAGTTGATACATTCTCCAGATAGGCTGTATTTGCATTTTAGTCTTTTTTGTAGACTATCTCTCATTAAAGGCATAAAAAATCCAGACTTGATCCAAACCTCTGTATTTTGCAGTTGATACCCTGCCCCACCATTTTTTTAATGTTTTTCTGATGGCTTAATCGTTACTGTGTGATCCATCTACCTGAACTGCTTACAACATACTCAACTAATTGTACTAGTTAAGAAGAGAGATTTGTAAGGAAGATTACCTAAGCCTAAATTATGTATAAATAGCTTTAGAAATGGAAGTATTCCAGATTATCATCTCTTTTTAACTACTGTTAAATACTGTTAAACCATTTGTGTTTATAGGGGGCCGCAAAGAAACAAGTTTCATATAAGGCTGTTGATGTTTTCCAGTAGATCTTGTAGCAGCAGTTAACGAAACAGCATTTTATGACATTCCATTACTTATGGTATTTTGTTTGCACAACTGCATGAGTAAAATTTGTATTTTGCTTCAGAATAGTGATGTAGGCTAACTCTATTTAGAATAAAGACACTCTTTCTGTCCAAGGTATTGAATAGGCCTTGAAACCAGAATGAATATAAATATATACATGCTGTAATGACTTACTGAATCTTCAGCCAACATGTAATCAGAGCTTTGAAAGTTATAAATTGTCCTCATTCTTTTCAGTAATTCTAAAAATTAAAGATCCACCCCTAAAGATTAGTGTCATCAACAACTTTATTAACCATCGATAACGTCCTGCGAGTGTGTTATTTCAAACATGAAAAACATGAGAAGTCCCTGTGACTTCATTCACCTGTTTTCTTCTGTAATATATTCAAAACATCTGTTTATTAATTTGGAGGAAGTTGTTGCTGAATTTCCCATCTGTTTAAGCAGTTTTATGGAATTTGTATTTCTGTCAGAGTGTGTCTAGCTGTGTAAGCAGCATTAGATCTTAAACCAGGACTTTCTTTTACAGTTCAGTAGGAACTGAAATGGTAATGTGGATTTCTTTCTGTGGTACTTTTCTGTGAGCTGTTGTGCTCTTTGGGTTAGAGGGGCAATGATATATTGGCTGAACTTGTCTTGTAAACACTTTGACCTTTGTTGTGGAAGTTTTCAAAGCTACATAGTGGAATTTCTTTCTAAATTCCATTTCAGTGTTTTCTCCTTGTTAATTCGAAGCACTGTCTATTCTAATTATGTGTGTAAAGGGCCTTGAGTTTCCATAGCATCTCAGCACACCTGATTATCATGGGAAAGTGTTGTAGGAACCTCATGTATGTCAGCAGTCACTAGGATTGGAAGTCCAACTGACTTAAAGTGGCGTATTGTGGACATGAAAAACACCAGGGGGACAGGCACTACTGTCATACACCATGCCCCAAATCAGTGGTTATATGTGTTTGTATTTGGGTTTGCCTGCCTCTCAGTATTTTTACTCATATTTGCGCCATTACCGTCTTCATGGGGAACTGAAGTATGTAGGAAGTACATATATGCAGTGATGATGCCCAGGACCCCTGAGACTGCTGTTGAAAGTTTACTGTGACCAAACATTTGAAATTATTTGACTTTCTTAGGTACCGTTGTGAGTCTTAACTCCCATGTATTCCTAATCACGTTCTGGACTCACATAGCACCATTCAGCCCTGGGCCAAAACTCAAACAGGTTAAAGAATTTCTTGAAAAGGAGCAAAGCAAGTAGCAAAAATGATCAGTGTGTGTGTGGTGAATATTTTGAGATGGGGAAGACAAACAGTCTTAGGCATATGTAACCTTTTATAACCTGTTGATAGGATTTTGCTTATAAATGTGGTTGAAATCTTTGAAATTTGAATGTTTTACGGGCATTTCTTCCTGAAATTTGTATTCGAAAAGGACTAACTTTTATAACATTGCATGGAACAATCATTGGCTAAAGACTTTTTCAGTAAGCTGTAGTTACTTTTTGAAAGCAGTGACTGTTCTGTACAAGTACATTTTTTGAAGCAACTGAGCTATGTCTCATCTTTGAATGCCCTTCCAAGGTTCTGTGAAAGAGTGTCACAGAATGGATCAGGTTGGAAAGTAATGTGGTGGCTTGTGGTCCAACCTTCCTGCTCAAGCTGGGTTATCCTACAGCACAGGATTGTGTCCAGAGAGTTCTCAAATATTTCCAGTGAGGGAGACTCCACAACCTCTCTGAACAACCTGTTCCAGTGCTCAGTCACCTGCACAGTACAGAAATTCTTCCTCATATTCAGGTGGAACTTCCTGTGCATCAGTTTGTGTCTGTTGCCTTGTGTCCTATTGCTTGGCACCACCAGGAAGAGCCTGGCTCCATTCTCGTGGAACCATGCCTTCAGATGTATTGTTGAGGTCCCCTCGCCATCATCTCTTCTTGAAGCTGAACAGGCTCAGTTCCCTCGGCCTTTCCTCATAACAGAGATGCTTCAGTCTCCTAAACATCTTTGTAGCCCTTTGCTGGACTCATTCCAGGAGTTCCATGTCTCTCTGAAGAGCCCAGAGTTGGAAACAGCACTCCAGATGTGGCCTCACCAGGGCAGAGTAGAGGAATAGGATCACCTCTCTTGACTGCTGGCAGTGGACTTCCTAAAGTACCCCAGGACACCGCTGGCCTTTTTGACCAGCAGGACACACTGCTTGCTCATGGACAGCTTGCCCGGGACTCCCAGGTCCTTCTCCACAGAGTGTTACTTCACTTGCTCCTATTAGTTTAAAGGGAAATGCTGGAGAGGTGACTTTCAAACTCTACAGGATTGAAATCCTGGCACATATCTGTGGTTGTGAACACTTAAAAACTGAGCCTACAATGATCTATTCAGCTTTTAAAGGTGGTGTCTTTAAGGTGAAATCTTGAAGTCAGTGAGAATTTCATCAATTGGTTGTGTTAAATATATGGTGCATTGATTAAATGTTCTTCTCTTCTCTTTGAAAAAAAAGGCTTTATGCTAAACAAGAGATTCTGACTGTAAGCTATTTGAGATTTGGAAGTGAGAGATTGAATTATTTTTTATTCTTGGTAAGAGCTGCTAGAAACAAATGGACAAGAGTCATCATGATATTCGAAGCCTCATACATTCCTGCTGGTGCTTGGTACCTTCAGCAGTGTGAACATTCACATGTATTAGTTTTGGGAGGACTTGTGACTTGTTTAGCATTACTGAAGGTCAGATGTAGGAAATCAAACTGGATGTTGAGTCAAGGCCCATTTTTTACATTTGGCCTTCACCCTTTCCAGGTCTTCCAGTTTTGAAAGTCAGACTTAGAATAATTTCTGACTGAAAGAATGACAGGTAAATCCCTAGTCAATGATGCTTAAAATATGCTTAGCCTAAAAAAAAAAAAAAACAACAAGGCTCAGGGGAAACTTTATCACTCTGTACAACTACCTGAAAGGAAATTGTAGCCTGCTGGGGTTGCTCACAGGCAACCGGCAACAGGACAAGAGGACACAGTCTTAATTGTGCCAAAGGAAGTTTAGGCAGGACATTAGGGAAAAATGCTTCGTCGGAAAAGTGATTTGCTGTTGAAATTGGCTGCCCAGGGAGGTGGTGGAGTCACTGTCCCTGGAAACATTTGAAAAAGACTGGATGTGGTACCTAGTGCCTTGATCTAGTTGATAGGATGGTGTTAGTTCATAGGTTGGACTCGATCTCAAAGGCCTTTTCCAACCTAATTAATGCTGTGATTCTGTGAAATACAAATATACTCCTCTTGATCTTCACATGTAGTGATTTTTTTTTTTTAATTCAGTGGTTCTTCCAGATTTTTTTCTTTCTTTTACTTTTCTGCCTATTTATGGCCTACCACTATCCCTTTTAATACTGTTTATCTCCTGAAATCAGTTCTGATTATTACATTGTAAACTTACTAATAACACAGCTCCTAGTTGTGGGATAAAGAGATGTTCTTTTCACTGCGTAAATCTGGGGAAAGAGAGTTGTAGAGAGTTTTATTTTACTGGGGTATAATGCCTATCCAATACACACTGCAGACATTTTGCTAATATATTGAACCGTATATGTAACTTAAAATTCTATTAAAGTTGGTGAAGACAGGAATTGTCTAGCTACTGGAGCACTGGAGTGGGTTCCAGGCATTTGAGGGTCTCTTCTTTGTATATTCTGCATCATGGGAAATCTTTTAATATCATTCTTCTGCTTCTCCTTTTTTCCTCTGTAAAATGAGAATTTGCCTTGGTTTAGTGCTATGAGCAACAAAAATAAAATTCTTAGTGGTTTTTGAGCTGAGGTCAGATATTGCAGGAGCATAGAGATACCTGAACAAATAACAGTTTTCCAAATAAAATGGAAATGTTGCCTTTTTATCATTCGCATACTTACAGTCAGGTTCTTTTAACTGCTGAGTACTCTCATATCTTCCTGCAGCTCCAACAAGTCTTTTGCTTTTGAGAGGAATGAGAAACCATTATAACCCCAGCAGTCAAATTGCACAAATATTTCCTTCTTTACCTGCACAGACAGTTGTCAAAAAAACTAGTTTTATTGCAGTCATTTTTTTTTTTTTTTATGCAGAGCTGCAAAATGTACATAATCCCATGAAACCAATGCAAACAGTCCTGTACTTTCTAGTTCCTTGTCCAGGGCAACTCAGATCCTACATTCATGCACTAGAAACTATTTTCTGAAAACTTAGTCAAAGCTATTTTTCCTTTCATATATTCTCTCCATGTTATAAATATCTTTGCTCAAGATCAAATCCTCCAGGAGTCTTTCCTTAAAAAACTTAGTTGAGCATTTAGTTGAAATCTTGCAGGGTTGGTTTTCCAGCCTGTAGTTTTTAAGTATCCTTAAAGTTTGGACTTCAGAACTGGGACTAATAATTGAAGAGCAGATTTAAAATTAAATGTTGAAGCAGCAAGAGGGCTTGTTTCTTTTATTGGGCAGTACTGGGTGTGCATTTTATGATTTTATGGCATGAGCTATTTTTCTTTTTTGCCTTTTTTTTTTTTGCCACAGCACTGTTCCGAGAACTGATGTTGCTATTTATGACTGCTTCTTGGTGCCTCCTGATGGCTTGTCAGTGTTGTTCCAAATACAGCCTTGTATATTTTCTATATTATGTTACTGATTCCCAGATAGATATAGATATGTCTATGCCTTTTTTTCTTTTTTCTTTTTTTTTTTTTTTACTTAACGAGGAAAGCCTGACAAATATGCATGCTGTCCTTGCCGAGTCTTCTGCAGACTCTACAGACAAAACTTATCATTCTCTACTTCAATTAAACTGTTAACAGTATTCGATCAAAATTGATTCCTTGAGGACTTTGGTCTATCAAAGTTAGACTTATTATTGACTTATCCTGCACTGGATTCAGCATTTTGGTAGGTGGAGTATCACATACTGCCTTAAAATTCTAAGGAAGTTTTGTTGCTTTGGGTTCTTTTGCAAACATTTCTGAGACTTGAATTTATCTGTGTTAAATAATCTGTTATTCCACGTATTTTAGGCAGTTTGTTTAATTCTCTGGTGTTATTAGATGACCAGCTCACTACAGCTACACTTTTCCAATTCTTAATTTTTAGATATGTATGTTAGCTTTGTAATCCTTAAGCATTTGGTGACAGGCTGTTTCCTGAAACATGTTTTTAAGAAAAGTGGCTCCTTGCTGGGCTTAATACAGATCACATGTATGCATCAATGAAATGTTCCAGAAATAAAATGTCATAAAAACATTATGAAAGCACTGTTTGAATCATATTATATATTCTTTGCACATAAACATCTCTGCTCTTATTTACACCTAGAGAGTTAACATTAGTTTATTGATAATTTTAAATATGCTCCCTGTTTGTTATTTAGTGTAATGTCTTGAGTTGTGAATGTTGACTTCCCTTTTTTTAGTTAGTGATGATGATGCTTTTTGTCAGTCTTCATCACTTATGCAGAGTAGTTGGAAGAACAGTCCCTCAGCCTCCTTGAGAAGCCATGTCTTCTCTGAATTGTGATTCTAAATCTCCTGCTGTATTCCAATATTGTTTGCCTCCTGTAATCCCTGAGCTCTGGATCTGCCTTTGTGTTCTTTGGTCTGGGTTTTTTTCATGCTTCTGCATCTGAAAGTGACAGTGTCTTTTTCTGATCTGCTGGGTCTCCAAAGTGGATCCCAAGCAGCACAATGAAAATGTGCCAAATGACTTTTGGCATTTGGGTTTTGTCATTGTGATTAGGCCCACAGTGCACAATGATGCAGGCATAATCTTGCTTAGCTGTGGAATAGATTATGGGCACTGCAGCTAAAATGTGATGAGATTTTGGACTCGAAAAGTTCAACCAAATTGTTTCTGAGCATATCCAAATTATTTTTCTAGAGGCTTAATGAGGGGTGCCAGTAGAAGTTGTTCACAGGGATGGCAACTCCTATGAATTATTTCCATTCTGAATATTTTTAATATGGCAGAGCAATGGTCTTTTCCTGTCAGGCTCATTCTTAATAATGTATAATATGCTTTTAGGGATGTTTTCAGGCAGTTTTAAGTCATTCATCTTGAAGCTGGAAAACCTCAGCTTGACTTATTAAATGTTGGCAAAATAGCAAATTATTTTAAAAAAGGCATTGGAAAAGGGAAACTGTCAGGTACACTAATACCTCTATTAACAGATAAATCAGGAATGTTGATTTTTAACTTTTTTCCCCTCTCCCTCTGTCCTCCATGCTGGTAATGGAGATATGAATTAAGAATAAAAATTGCACTTTAATGTACAATGCATTAGAAATATTTTTTCTTTTTCTATTTTCTATGTTTAAAAGTTTTCATATTTAATACTGATTTAAGACTTACTTTGGTTTTCAGTATGTTAAGGAGGATTTACTTACCTACTTTTCACAGAATATAATCATAAAATCATTAAGGTTGGAAAATACCTCCAAGATAGAGTCTGACCTTTGACCAAACACCACCATGTCAAATAACCATCACACTAAGTGCCATGTCCACTAAGTGCCAAGTTGTTTCTTGAACACTTCCAGAGGAGGTGATTCCACCACTTCCCTGGGCAGTCTGTTCCAATGATTAACCACCCTTTCAAAGAAAAAATTCTTCTGAGTATCCAACCTGAACCTCTCCTGGTGCAGCTTGAGGAAATTTCCTCTTCTCCCGTCACTTGAAGAAGAGACCAACCCCCACCTGGCTACACCCTCCTTTTAGGCAGCTGTGCAAAGTGAGAAAGTTACCCCTGAGCCCCCTTTCTCCAGACTAAACACCCCCAGCTCTCTCAACCACTCCTCATAGGAGTCACTCTCTAGACTCTTCATCAGCTCCGTTGCCCTTCTCTGGACTCTCTCCAGCCCCTCAATGTCTTTGCTGAAGTGAGTGGCCCAGAACTGGTCACAGCACTCGAGCTTTGTCCTCACCAGTGCTGAGTACAGAGGGACAACCATTGCCCTGCTCCTGCTGGCCACACTATTCTTCATACAGACCAGGATGCCACTGACCTTTTTGGCCACCTGGGCACATGCTGGCTCATGTTCAGTTGCTGTTGACCAGCACCTCCAAGTCCTTTTGCACTGCACAGCTTTGCAGCCCCCAGCCTGTAGTGCTGCATGGGGTTGATGTGGCCAAAGTGCAGGACCCAGCACTCAGCCTTGTTGAATCTCATACTCTTGGCCTCAGCCCATTGATCCAGATACAATCTGAAACAAGTCTTTAAAAATCATTCAAATTATTTCCCCCCCAGTAACTGGAATGGACAATTACAAGATCTGATACTCAAAAGACAGAATGCAACTAAAGAAGTGATTGGAAAATCATTTCTGACCATCTTCAGTAGAATCTATTGCATCATAATTCCCATTCGAAATATGTTGTATTATTTCTGTCTTGCCTGCCAGAGTGGCTGTTTCTGTGTCTCACTTGAGGACCAAGTTCACAGAGACTTTTCATGTATTGAATCATATGATGACTTTGAGCTACTATTATGATGGCATCAAGAAAAAGGCAGTTTGACTTTTAAGATATTTCATACAAGATAATTTATAAAGCTAGGGAAGTATTAATGCTACTTTACAAGGTACTGCTGAAAAATCAGGATTACTGGGAAGAGTTTGTCCATGCAGAAAAATAAGTGAAATCAAAACTGTGAGAGGTTTAGAAAAGGTCAACTAAGATGATCAGGAAGACCTACTTTACATGAAGAAATGAGAAGAGCTTTCCTTGTTTAGTCTAGTAAAATGAGGGCTGAGGAGGAATATCACTGTTTTCTATGAATATGTCAAGGGAGTAAATACTGAGAGAAGGGGAGAGAAACATTGTGCTGTTAAATTGAAGAGATCATTTTGGCACAGCAACAAATGTATATAAACTGTTTGAGTAAACTAAATGAAATTAAGAGGTGGCGTCTCAAAATCAGCTGAGCCTCCTTGTAAGGAACAAGTTGGGAACAAGATGGAGCTTTCTTAATTTATGCTGAAGATGTTTTGATGAGCTTGTGGTACAGTAGAGGAATAGACTTCCACTTCTGTGTTCTCATGACCTTAAATGATTATGGGAGCCTGTAACAAAAAAAAAAAAAAAGTAATAGTATCATACAGTCCTATTGTTTTTCTTCTTCTGGTTTCTAATTATTTATTTTGGCTGCTACTCCCATAAGCTTTGGGTTTCTAAAGGACAAAACTTGCTCTTTCTGGATTTGTCAATATTAGCAACAAAAACAAAAAAAAAAGAGAGAACACTTACCATAAAAAATTACTGGTTGTTAATGTATTAGCCAAGTAGTTTTCAGTTTTCCTCTTACACTATAATAATTCCAAAGAGCTAGCAAAAATATAAAATGATAAATCATCTGTAGAGACTATATTTAGAGTAAAGGATATATGGATGTGTATGAGAAATGTTATTCCTCACAACATATTTGAAGAAAAGGCAAGCTCCCATAATTGGCAAAAATGGTAAGTGTTGATAAATCTCATCAAATCCTTGCTTTGTGATTCTACCGTGTGAAATGATATAAAAGTGCCCGGTGAAGGGTTAAAAGATCTCCATGTTCCTTCATCCTTGTACTTTTATTTGTTAAATACAATGTATTGCTACAGCTATATTTCCAGGAGTAGCTGGTGAGATGTGAAGCTTTTCATTTAGGAGGATTCCTATGCTAGGAACACTTAAAATAATTTTAAAAATTCTTATAGCAGCATCTATTAACCAAGGGAAAGCATCTATTGAAACCTCTGCAGAACCTTACCTGTAGTTGTTCCACTGGTACCATAAAAATTTAACTGTGTAGTCTTAATATTCCATTATTTTATTTCCATGAGACACGTAATTGTGCATATGGATTATAAAAGTTATGTATATTTGGGGTCACCTAAAATATTTAATTGGATTGGCAGTTGAAGATATTTGTACTATTTAATAATGTAGATCAGAGTTTCTTGAAAATGTTTTCTTTTTTTAGTTTTGCATATGGCATGCTTCACTTTCTTTTACTGAATACCACACATTTGTGTCATCCCATGAGCAATCTGAGAATGTCATGTCTTTCCTCTGTGCTTGTGAAGCTCACAAGCCTCCTCTGTGCCCTCAAAGAGGACTCTCACTAGCACCAGCCAGCAGGGTTAAACCTGAAAACTGAGCAGTTATAGAGAAACAATAAGTGAGAAGGGAAATGAATTCTCATAGGGTAGAGGAAAAATAACAGGGCTGAAATGTTTTGGTATTGCTGATCTTTTACTTAGCTCTAGATCTACTCTGAAATAGCAGCAAAGATGCAAATTAACTTTTCATGCTCAAAGGAGAAAACAAAAGCAAGAATTACAGAAAATGTTGAGAAAGCAGTGATCTATCAGAAAAATTAATTGCATAAAACGAGTCACTTAGAAAGCCATCTTTTACTTTGTCTATAAACACATCTGCAGCCTGCATTTATTTCATAATAAGAGTAATCAGTTTTATACATTGAAAAATTCTGAGCCAGCTGTTCCACTGTGACCAGACTTCAGCAAAATGCTTTTAATGGCTCAACTGGATGACTTTGGTGTTTAACAGAGGCAAATTTCAAATAAGATCTAAAATATACCTTTTGTGCTTATGCTTATTATGAAATGTTGGTGTCTGTTTCTGTGCTGTTGACTGTGTGCATGATCTGTTAGTTCTTAGGTAAATGAGTGAGGTTTTGTAGAACTAAAACCTTTGATATACAAAGAAACAGCTAGAACCAGCAGAACTGGATTTCTTTTATCTTAAAACTGTGTTGATCCCTTTTGTTGTCAGGTAAGTATATTTTTTTGTCATTACAATCTTTCATTTTGTTACTATCGCTTATCTATTTGGGGTCCATCTTTGCTATGATTTTTGTCAAGGTTTTTTTCTGAATGGTGCAGCTGGTTCATAGTATTTAATGTGGCAGAGAACCTGGAGGATGTAGGGTCAAGACCTATGCTGCTTAAGGATTTTGAATATCTGTGTCCCCCTCTCAGAGACCTCACACTTGGGTTGGTTTTTTTTTGCTTTAAAGTGGCTGAACCCCTTTTAGAAAAGGGGGAAATAGTGTCACCATGCAACTCTTCTCTGCTGCAGCAGCAGGGCTAGTCATCTAATACCTTGATTTATAACAGTATTGTAATCTAGGAAGCAGGTGGAGTTACAACTGGTTACGATACTTTGGATATTAATGGCTTGGCCTGGCAGTGGAATTCTGAAGCTGTATATACTTTTGCTGTTTTAATTATGCATTCATTAAAAGCTTTTATACCCAACAGAATAAAGTAAATATTGTTTGATCTCCGTAGTGTGCTCCCAGACTGTAGATTTGCACAGCAGGGTCTTGATAATCTGAATAAATTGTATTTCCCCAAGGAGTTTATCTTTCAAATAAGGTCATAAAGAAATGCATTCTTTCCCCTTAGTTCTCCTTGTGCTTTTTCTGCTATTTATAACACGAGCACAGGAATAGAGGTATATTGTAGTCTGCTGTGTACTTGGTTATGATTAACTCTAATTTATCAGTCTGTTACATCCTTTTCTGTTGCTTGTGCAAGGCAATTATTCTCAAAAGTGCGAACGAATAAAGATGGCTTTGGAAGCAATTTAAACACAATGTTTATATCTATTTTTCCTGTTTGACAATTTATCATATCTCTATATTAAAATACACCTCTGTATCAAAATATTCACACTGCCACATCATTTATTTTGAATATTTAATATTGTCATCTTTCAGATTATATTTGTTTGTAGAACATATTTTCTTTTATAAGGCTTTTAAATGTCAGCTCATTGTTGAATTGGTTTGGTATCTAAAGGTTGATACTCCTGAATCAGAAGACGCTTAGTGTGAAATAATAGATTCCCTTGCTTCAGTGGGGGGATGCACACTAAGGAGAATGCATAGGATCTAAGGTAGTTTCTTATTTTAGAAGTACAGACTGATAAATAATTTGACCAATGTACTAAATTGGTTTGAATTCACTGTGAGATTTCAGAACTATTTCAACTCAGTTTTAAGTGCTGTATCTATAATTTTATACATATTTTCTTAGCCTGAATGTGTTTCAGCAGTGTAACATACATCATATTAGAAGAGATAGGATCACTACCTTCAGCTCTTAGTGACAGTTCTGCTTGTGTTCATATTTCATCCTTCAGTTCAAAAAAGATAAGTGGCATATACATAAAAGTTTATGAAAAAAGGGGTTAAAAGTTTCAAAAATATACATAAGCCTGGTTTGTGTTGCATGTTTTCAAAGAGCATATACTGCAATACAGTACCACAAGAAAGTCGCATGCTACTTCAAAATTTTGTAGTTGCTCAGTTAATGCAATATAATAAAATCTGTGGAAAGCAGAGACTGCCAGTACTCTTACTCATCTAAATTTCCTATTTAGTAACCTACTTCATCGTTTAACAAAGTTTTTAATTCAATTAAGGTTTTAGCATGAAAAATCTATTCAAATCAGACTGAGCTGACAGCGATTGCTTTGATCCTTCCTGTGGGACTTTTTTAAAGCTGGAAGATAAGGTGCATTTTTCTTGTAACTAACTTGCATACTTCATTTTAGACTATTTTTGAAAGTTTTACCACTTATAAGAACAAAGTTAGGTGATCTGAGGTATGCATTGAGCAATCTCAATATGACATTTTTGCCCTCTAAGATCATAACTGAGGCAGTAGTGTATAGTACTGTATGAACTTGATTTTCATTTGTAAAACCTAATGCAGCATTTGCCTCTTGGTCTGTGAAATACAAGCCTGTAGATCAACTCTAACCTTACAAAATCAGAAATTAACATTACTGTTTCCAGGCCAAGGTCAGTTTTAACAAAACACACTTTCAGTATTCACTAACAAGTAGACTGTAAGTTCAACAGGTAACTAACACATTATGTTAGGAAACATCAAAAATCATCTGAAACTTAGCAATGAAAATAAACACATAATCCCCCCAAAAAAATCCCCACATAGATAAATAAGTGTATGAAATCAGTTATTACATGCAGTATAAATAACTGGTGTGATGTTATTTATACATATTTATTTGGCCTCTTCAACTGTAAGACAGCTTTCATAAAAACAACTTCAATTGCTGCTGATTTGAGAGGATAGTAGGGGAGTTTGGAGCTTATGAAAAGTGTCCAAACCTAAAATGAAGGCTTACCAGTGCCATTCAGATTTCACTGAAAATGTGAAGATTTTTCAGGGGTAGATTGCATTTGTATGTCTCATTATTGGTTCTCTCTAATAAGGATTCTATTATGTTATCTCCAGTGTTTTCCTCCTCTGAAGTCTGCTAAAAGCCACCTCTCCTTTTCAATAACTTAGTGGGGTTTGGCCAGGCATGTATTTTAGTGGGACTGTTGATCCTCAGCTCACAGTGCTTGATTGATTATTTATTTATTTATGTCCCTAGACATAGCTGTTGACCACAAAAGAGCTCAATAAATACGTGCTGAGCTCTTCTAAATTTCTTTCTGGTGTTTGGGGTTTATTCAATCATTGAGTTCTTTGAAAATATAGTTTTCTGAAACAGGGACAATAAACTGTAGTTGTTGCTTGTCAAATACTGTGATGTTTGCTTTGATTAGACTATGTGTTGTTGCCACTATTGCATGGCCATCAGAGCAGTGGGGTTGTGAGGTGCCATCTGTGATCTGAAGATACTAAATCGCCAAGCAAGCACACAGAACAGATACTTCTCATGTAAAGTTCATTCTTTTCTTTTTCTTTCTGCAACTGCAGATTTATCCTTACCTCCTTGTGTTAGTGTGAGGAGGAGCTGACACTAGAATAGCTGTGGCTTTTGGGATGATGGCTGTTAGTGCTTGTTCTCACGATGTAAAGAACTTACTTTTGTTCTTCCAAGAAAACCATGGGAAACTCTTATGCAGAAGTCTAAGTAGATAATGAAAAGGATTTATCTTTAGTGTAAAACTCTGCTAGGGAAGGTGAACTGTTCAGACTGGGTGATTATGTAACAAGAAGGACCCTCCACAGGAATTTGATTCTATCTCCTCCAGTACTGACTCCTCTAAGCAGGTTAAAAAATTCTTTCTCCACTCTCCATTGCATATGCATAAACAGCTTTACAGTCATTGGGACAGGCACCCAATTCACACGTTCAAGATGTAGTCCATAAAACGTTCCCAAAACCCCCTCTTCGCACTTTCCCATCTTCCCTGTTGCTCTGCTCTATCTGCCAGCCGTGCAGCTCATTTGACATTTACAAGATTTCTTGTCAGTTTCATTTGGTGCTGCCATTCCATCCAGCAGAGCAGTGAAAGTGAAATTGACTTAATTTAGTCTGTTTCTCTTCCTTGCTCCAGTCCCTGTGTTAACTCACCAGCAAAGTGAGACTGACGAGGCTCCTTGTCATTCTCACACGTGGGGCTGGTCAAGGAGAAGGCGGCTGATAGGGAGCAATGCGGTAAATTAGAAGATGAAAACCAGGATTGCGGAGGAGAGAAGAAGAGGGGTGTGAGCATGCAGCGAGAACAGAGAAAACGGGTAAACATGATTATTTCCCAGGTGCCCTGGGTACTTTTGTCTAATAGAGGTGAATTCTTGACCGATTCCCTGAAGGGAGCAGTGTGGTCTAGAGTAGTTGTAGTTAGTTGTCTAGATACTAGTTTATGAGGGATGCCAAGCTGAAAACGTTAGCCCATAAATATCGATCATCTGTTAGCAAGATGGGCAAAGCTTCCTGCCTTGAGCTGCTATAGCTTTTGTCTCCTCACATTTTCAGTTGCTGGAACGAGAGAGAGAAGGAGTAGGAGGCCAGCATCCACTATATTTTGATGCTAGTGGTTGGAGGAAAAAAAAGGGTTCGTTTGTTCAATGAAGAAAAATTCATACGTAATAAAATGTAGCCCAGCATCTTGTATTTTGTGAGGTTTCATAGAATGAAAATTGTGCTACACAGGTGCTCTAGTTCAATCAAAACAGTAAATAATGAACAAACAATTGCTTTGTAACAAACCATTGTAGTTAAAAAATACATTCTTTAAATCCACTTGTTAGCTCCTGTGAGCTCTTGACATACAGTGTAAATCATGCGGGTTTATTATATTAGGTACTGATCCATATTTCTTACAGACGTTTTATGCATATATAACCTTAGGAGTTGTAATATGAATTAGTACTATCATATATATTTGCATATGCAATGGTAACACATATACATTTTGAATGAGGCTGTGTTAATTAACTTCAAGTTATATTGCCTTCCTTCTCCACAGCTCCAAAAGAAGAACCTTTTTTCATTATCTGAGACCTGTGTATTTTTATATTCTCTGTTTTGTGTTTGGGATATTTTTGTGATGTGTATTTTGTTTGCTTCATTCATTTAGGAATTAAATAGCTTTAATTACTTGGACCTGTACAAGCTTGCGGATCTTTTCAACCTCACTTTGTTGGAGAATGCAGTCATTGGCTTCTTAGTAAAACATCTCTCTGAGCTACTGAAGAGTCATCCTGAAGAAGTTCTGGCACTCCCATACTGTCTCCTTCGAGAGGTTTTTAAAAGTGATAGACTCACTTCACTCAGTGAAGAACAAATCTGGCAGGTAAGGAGATTGGTGAACAACCAGAATGTGTGACACTCTATAAACCATAGCAGTAATCTGTTGTTTTGAAACCCTGGAGCAATCTCGAGGGAGAATAAGCACTTGAGCAAAAACTGTGAATAACAACTGAGGGAAATTTCTAAATGAAATTCTAAAAATGTTGTGTTGTGTTAATGTGGTTACTTTGTTTGAAAGAGAAATTTGTCATGCTGTTTAACTTCTGCTACTTAAATACAGCCAGAGATTTTCCTCCAGATCCAACTTCTTTGATGGGAAGAGATGGCTGATGCATGCAACTCAGTTATAATTGTCTCTAATGAAGCTAGTGCCATGAGTCTGGTGGCAAACTTGCTTCTGCTGTCTCTCTCATTCACTTCAGACAAATTTAGCTGTATAACTTCAATAGTTGTTGAAATTGTTTGGGCCACCGCAGCTGACTTTGCCTGAAGCAAATGAGAGAATCATCACGCAGGCAGCACTGCTCCAAGATGAGTAGAAGCTTCAATGGAAGGTTTGTGGCAAGAAGCCAGGAGATCACTTCCTTTTAAAAAGCTGGATCTAGAAAAGGACAAGGTTGCTAGCCATAAAGTAGTAACAAGATAAAAGCATTGTGTTGTGACCTTTAGTGTGTATGGGCTGGGAGAAAACCTAATGTGAGAAAAACATATCCTATTAAGAGAAACAAAAAAACTAAACCAAAATCTGTTCTTGGAAATGTTCCCATCATATGTCTGTAAAAATTCTCTGTGGAGTGGAAGGAAATCTCTGTAATATTGATTACCCAAAGATGCTTTTCTGTTTCTATTTTGCTGTCATGTTTTAGAGGGAAAGTATTTCAGTGTATTTCAAGGTAGAAGAAAACTTGCTGGAAAGAAACCTGTGCATTCCTTTTAGGAAGTGGGTTATATTGATCTGACAGAGAAGACTGTGATTCAGAAAACTGATTTATGTTTCAACCCCTATTATTTATCTATTTATCTTTTGAATTATTCTAAGGAAATAACTACATTTAGATGCCATCAGTTTCTTAAAGTGTAAAGTGTGTATTCATCAGTGGGATGCTTCATGTTCTATGGATGAATAATGTCTTGCAGGATAAAATATTTATTCTTAAAAAAATAAAAATGGCAAGTTAAGTTCTTCAAACCATGAAACTAGTATGAAGATGTAACATAACCCTTCAGTTATGTAGCAGGCATATTTTTTTGCAAAATTTTGAGGCTTTAGATTATGGAGTACGTAGTATATCAAAGATGATTTTTTCTGCAAATACTAAAATGAAGTTTGACTTTGTCCTGTCCTAGTCCCTGGAGGATGCCTGTACAACAGAGCCTGCAGTACGCTACACATGATGATGGGTTGTGTTTGGTTTAAGTTTTTAAGGCACACTACTTTGGAGTCCTAGCCCATACTCCCTTTATCAGAAGCAAGTTTTGCTGTACAAGTTTATCCTTGGAGCATGAATGGTTGGCTCATTGGGTTTTGTCATCATTTCTCTGCAGAGCCAGTGGAATCCCCTAGCTACATGCTTGGCTATACTTTTGCTAGAAGAGTTTCTGTGGGAAGCTGCACAAGTATAACTTAATACTTGCTCAGTAATATGCCCTCTGTAACCTGCTGTAATGACGTTTGGGAAGTGGGAGTTTTTAAATCCTGTCTAACTGTCCTGTTCTGCAAGAAAGACTCAGACTCGGAAGTAATTTTCTTAATTGTGTGCACTCCAGTCAATGAACACTTCATGAGGCAAATATGACAAAGCCTCTGTTTCTGTTGCAGGGTCATACTGGGAAGAGATAGGTAATATGCTGCTTTCTAAGTGACAACAAACTCCACACTGTCCATTTAAGTGTTATCATAATAGCCTCTCTAAAGGTTACTAATGCTGTTTCGAGGAATTTTTTTAAACTAGTTTTCTGCTGCAGGCAAAATGTGCATGCATCTTTTTAATTCAGTTTGTAAAACCAGGAATAAATATATCTTTATAAATATTCGAGGTCCCCGGAATGGATTAAAAGATACATATAAATATTTACCAAATTGGGCATTCAGAAGGCAATAAGAAACTGGTTTCTTGCTTTATCTTAGTAAATAAGTAATTCCCTCATAGTCAACCCAATAGAAGAAAATCAAATCAGACCAGCTATATTGCCTCAAGTGTAGTTAAGTTCATCATTTTTGCTAAGGTTATAGTGGTAATGCAATATACCATGGAAGAATCTAATATTCAGCCCAGGGTGAAGATTGGGTATGCCAGAGGATTAGTGTCAGGGTGCTTTATAGAAGTGAAACTTGATGGACAGGCTGGAGACAGATCTACAGAATCTCATTAAATTGCTGAATTGTTCATTACTGAGCACTCTCACTGTAATAAAGTGCTCATTGACTTTGACAAATCCCCATCCCATGTCTTAAGGAAGAACAGCAAAGCAAGAGGTGTTGGGGAGGCTGGAGGAAATTTGCACAAAGTGGGGCAGATAATAGAAAAGCTGATGGGGGGTTGCTACCATTTGATTTATCTGTCTTACCTGTGACTAGTGTGGCCTCTGCGCACACACGTGGCTGCGTGTCACAGCAATATGAATTCAGCATGTCCCCAATGCACCTTTGCTAGTAGGACTGCCATGAAGCCCTGAGCACAAATTTAAGCTTCCCTCAGAGGACCTCTGGAAAAGGTGCCACTGTCTGCAGAACATAGTTTTTTACACCAGTTTGAATTCCCAATGTCCACCGGGTGGTCTGATCCTGGTGCACATAAAGATAAAGGTGGTTATTTTAATGCATCAAAATGTATACATGGAGTGATGCTTGAATATTATTTAAACTGAAGTGATTGCAGCTCTTACCTGTCATACTTTGGATTTTTCTAGGCTACCAATTCACAATTGGCTAGTTCTGGTGACTATGGTGAAATATAACCATGAGCAAACCAAGTCTGAGAAAGTTAAATGGGTATATTAGTGGCAGTGTGCTGGGCTGTGGATTATTGCCAGCTACTACAGAAATTCCTGTTGATTTTTCAGACTGTTTGGCTTGATGTGCCTTATTTTAAGTGGAGACAATAGACAAGTATAGTATGTAATATATATGTAGTATGTCTATATATATATATATATATATATATATATATATATAGTATGTCTATGTAATAGACAAGTATAGTGATGTATTTCTTAAAGCAAATAAAAACCAAAAAGCCCACCAGAAAGCCTGTGTAGGCTGTGAAATTGGATCAATTTATGAGCCTCCTCAATCAGGTCTTTCTTAGGTAAACTAAGACAATAATTATGATTATTAGTTGACATAAAGTTTGTTTTCATGTTGATTTTTACATTTTATTAGCACGTAAGATTATGAAATATTTTTTTACATAAGAAATTTTCGATTTACCAGCTGCATTAAAATGTGTAAAGTTAAGTCACTGACATGGAAAAAAAGATTTTAAATTTAAAAAATGAAGAAAACAAAGGAAAAAATCATGAAGAAGGTAGAGGAAAAGAAACTATTTTTTCTGGTTTGTTGTTCTTTGTCATGACCTGTGAAGCACCCTTCTTTTTTCCACAGGAAGCAGTCATGACAAGGACATAAATATCTAGTTTATTATGAAATGAAAAGTGAATCTTTTCATAATTGACCATTACAAGAAAGATTCATTGGCTGTACATCGAGGAAGCAGGTGAATTCTTTCCCTTGATAATTGAAAGAGTAACCAGCCCTGGAAGATGCAACAAGTTTGCCAGAGAAATGTAGCGGTAGAGGGCTTCTTGTTGGAGCCTTAGCAAGTAGAAAGCAAGCCAAACATTTAAGTAAAAAAAATAATGTTAGCTTTAGTTATGCCTTATATTTGTTATTAGAAACATCAGTGTCATGAGGCTTAAATATTCATATTTCAAATATCATACTAAGGGTCAGAGAGAGAAGTATTTACTGGATTATTCTGTCTCCCTGCAGTAGTTTGGTCAAATGGTTCTGTATTAAATACTGCACTTGATCTAAGGTAGACTCTTAAATCTTCCATCTCTGCTACTTTTTAAGTAGGTTATTAAAGAATACATGTAATTTTGAATCAGCTAACAATAAAAGCAGACCAATTTTAGTATTTGTCAATACTTCTTCGGAAGTGAGATTAGAAGTTTTCCCTTGGCTTTCTTTGGTTTCTTTTTTTTTTCTTTTTTTTTTCTTTTGCTTAGCAACTTGGTTACTTGGTAATCAACTGATAAGCAAGCAATCTAGGAAAAGCTGGTAGATAAAACTGCATGAGTGGTTTATTCGGCTAGGATGCATGCAAATGTGTTGTGCCTTTTCCAAGGCATTCCTAAGACATTCTAGCCCTGTTAAATTCCTTGTGTGTAACTTCTGAACTTGTGTTCATGAGGTACATGTTCCATGTGTGAAAGTGTAATGCTGTAGTTATTCCTTTTATCCATGTGGATGTGCAAAACCGTGTTTGGTCTCTGTATTGGAGAAGTGTCTTTGCTTGAATAAATAGAAAAATAAAGGACAATAAGACTGCAGTGTTATAGGTCAATATGAGCTTGTAATGTATCTTTTATAAAAATAATAAGTGTACAAATCCAGTTTTCTTATTACAGTCCTGTTTCTTCTCTTCTGTGCCCTATTTTCAACAGCCTTTTCTTACACTTGAGTTCAGTTTTGGATTTCCTGATGGCATTTGTGAAGGGCCAAAATTATTCTTCAGCAGAAATCCCACTGTTTAATGCTGTAGGGAATTTTGTGGTGTACACATTGTGGCAGCCTGCTATGATGGAACAGTTCTGAGCTGATGACAGATCCAAAGGCATCTTCCATACATCTCAATGATGCACACATTTACCTATGCAGAACAGCAGTCTCTAAAGTGAGTTGTCAAGTACCAGCTTGCTATTCCTTCAGATCAGTACTTGATTTTTTTTTCTGTCAATCTTTTGGTATTGCAGAGCAATTTTTCATATGGAGAGGGCAGAAGTCATTTTTCTCAGGGGTATATATATATTTTTATGAAATGTGTCCTAAGTGCCTTGCTAAATGTGAATTTAAGTTTTACTGCCAAACAAGTAACATAAAATACATGTGAAGGAAAGCATCTCAATAATCAATGTTGTGTTTAAGCAGTATATTAGCCTTTCACTATTCAAGAAATAAGCTTAAGTGCTCTCTTGGGCAATAAGTAAAATAATGTCTACTCTAGTGCTTGTTCCTAGTGAGTACTTACCCTAAGCAGAAAACTACCTCTCTAAAATGTGGCTGTCAGCCTCTCATCAGGAAAGGCATAGAAGAAAAAAAAAAGGAGCATGATGGCTCCTTTTTCTCCTCAGCTCGCAAGGCTGAGGTGAATTGGTGAGGCTAAATAAGAAAATTAACGTATTGGTCATGTGTGTTTTGCTGTGCTTTTACCTCCTTTTTTGTACCCTTCTCATGAAAGTCTATATAAAAGTGCAAGAGAGCCACCTGTGAATGGCAGTATCCAGAGTACTACATCTGTGGTGGTTGTGCTGTGTGTGTCATGACTAGCTGCAGGCAAAATCACCCAGTTACCCTCAAATAAAAGTAGTATGGAAACATAACCTCTGATAGGCTGCAGGCTTCCTTTTCCATAGTCTAATCCTCGTAAACATAGGTATCTCACCTGAATTGACTCTGTGCAATGGTGTATTCCCTACAATCTCTCCAGACTGGGTGGGATTAATTTTTATGAGTATAGGCATGTGCAGTACTGGTAGGACATCCTTTATAGGATGATAGCTGTGGCCCAAGGTCTGCAAGGAGGTTGGTGTCCATTGGAACTGCAGACTGGCCAGGGTTCATGGAGGATACAGAGGGTCAAGCAGTGGATCTAGGCAGCAGAAACTCAAACTCTTCAGATGATGTGCTCAGCTCAAACACTATTTTCCTGATATAATTTCTAATAGTAATGGCATTTTGGCTTATAGGGAAGATGAATGCTTTCCCTGTTGGCTCTGTTCCCTTATTTTATGAAACACCTTTCCCCTTTGTCTACTCTGGTTTAATTCAAATGGGCTCTTAATTTTGTCCTTTACAGTGATATCTTGTGAACTTTATATATGCTTTTGTTCTGAACTTATAAAAGTTTCAGACTCCTGTTTTTTGAATGTTAGCTAATATTTTTACTGTTATTTATCAAGTATGACAATATAGAAAGTGATTTTCAGTATTAAAGCTATGTTAGGAGCAGCTTCTAATGTTCTTTTCGATACATGTCAGAAAACTTGATTATTTTGCTGCTGTTGTTGTGAGCATTGGAGAATTACTGGAGAGCATTGCTTTTCTTTTGCTGTCCTACAGTAATAGTGCCTCAACTTATTTATCCCAGATTACCTTCAGAAGTGCACAGAGCATCACACCAGTACTTAGGAAGGCTGCTGTGCTCACAGATCTTGAATTTAGGTCTCTTCTTCATCTAAGCAGTGGATGTGCATTTTGTTTTAGAAGAAGACACCAAGGTGTCCACACAGCATGACTTCTTCTGTGTTGCTGCATTCTACGTTTGAATTTGTCTGCTGTGGGGGAATTTGTATTGACTATTGTACTCTGTGGCTTGGATCTGTTAGAGATTATCTGACGTATAATTGTATAAACATACAGATATATGTGGTTACATAAAAAAAAGTTGCTGAAGCTGTTTTGAAAGCCAGGTGTGGTTGAAAATATACATCAATTAAAGAAAGTAACATAAAGTCTGAAATCCACAGATACCGTGGGTGATCAAATATGGCAGTCTGTTGTTACTATCTTAAAGTCTTCCATTCAGAGATATAAATGTTGGTAATCTTTACTTTTTGAAGTCTTAGTAAAGATGTTTATCACTGTTTCCAGTGGATTTAAGCTTACGGAAAATGATAGAAAATTAGAAACTCTTCTGAGAATTCCCAGCTCTGTATTTCAACAAATTTTCCTTTGGGAGCTGATAGAAGCATTTCTTTTATTTGTAACCACAAAGCCAAAGAAGACGGTGGAAGAAAACTCGAATTCCATGTTTCCTGAAACCATGCACATGGTCATTCATGAGTTAAAATAGGTGGAACCTACTTCTGGGGTTAAGCACCCAAAGCGCGCAGAGTTAGATGTAAAGTCGCACTCGTGTGTCTAGACCTGCGAACAGGTGTGTGGGTTCAGCACAACTGCTGAGATCCCATTAGCTGTTGTCCTGTGCTATCACTCCCATGCTAGGATCAGGGCACTGGTGGCTTCAGGAAGGTGAGGAGGCAAGGAGATGGAAAAGCAGTGTCACTCCTGTAAAGCCTTTCTTACTCCAGCTAGGACACCCTTGGCAGCTTCCAGAAGTGCAAGTGAGCTGCAGAGCTGAGGGTTTCCTTGACTTATGACAAAGGGTTCATTTTACTCCTTTGATCACTTCAGATTCCCTTGTGCTGGGGAGAAATTGAAGAAATTATGACAAATACACTTGTCAAAACGGTCTTAAGAAGCTTTCCTGTGAAGTGGCTTCCAAGCTACAGGTGTATGTGGGATAGTAATGACAGATCGAAAGATCACAGTCTCTGAAGTGAAAATCTGTGCTGAAGAGCTTTGAAAGTGCTCCTTTGGAGTGGAGCTCCTTTTCCAAGTTCTCCTTTAGGGTGGAGCCTATTTTAATGTTTGAGTGTAACTGTATAGGTGGTAATTTAAAAAGGTTTATCTTACAGCAGTTAACAGGTGTTTTAGTTTGCTTCAGGTATTATTTAGTAGCTTTATATAATAAATTTATGTTTGTTTTAATCTCGTAGTGGGGAAGCTCTGACGTTCCCAATTCATTAGATACATTTGGGGTCTCAAATGCAATTACAAATGTGGTTCTAAATGTTTAAGTCACTTTTTGAAAGAAATAGCTTTCTTAGAACAATTAGTTGATTTTGAAAAATTAATGCAGGACCCATTTGTTTAAGCAGTGAGTTAATCTGAAGCCCATCATGTGGGGATTAAATGAAAGTCAATAAAACTGACTGAGAGAATGGGGGCTGTTCAGCCTGAAGAAGGCCTCAGGAAGACCTTATAGCAGCTTTTCAGTGTTTAAGAGGGCAGACAAGAAAGATGAAGAGGGATGTTTTTCTAGAGCATGTAGTGATACGACAAGGGGAAATGGCTTTAAACTAAAAAGGGGTAGATTTGGATCAGAGATACAGAATAAATTCTTGTGAAGGAGGTGAGGCACTGGCAGAGAAGTTGTGGTTGCCCCATCCCTGGCAGTGTTCAAGGTGAGATTGGATGGAGCTTTGGGCATCCTGGTCTAATGGATGCTGTCCATGACAGGGGATTGGAACTAGGTGGCCTCTAAGGTCCCTTCCAACCCAAACTGTTCTGTGATTTTGGTTGGAAAATTTGACGTCTGTGGTTTGCAGTGTGTTGAGCACAAGCATATTTATAAACCAGCTAAGGAGAGCATGTACTTTGAAGTACGTTTTTGTCTGTGACCAAAGATATTGATGACATACAAGTCATGTATAGCTGTTTTAAAGATTATTGTAGAAAATGATATATTTTTTTGTGATTTGTTGGATTTGCCTATTAAATCCCTAGAAAATTATACCCTAACAATAGGGAAGAAAGGAATAGGAATCCTTTTACATTCAAGAACCATTTAGACTAATTTTCACAGAGCTGAATTGCATTTTTATAGAATTTTGTCAATTTTGTGCCTATTTCATTTTCTAACAATTTTTTACTGATGAAAGCTTGTAGATTCTTGTCTCTGGAGTGAGCTGCTACACTTCTAAAATATATTTCAGAGGGAAAAATAGCAAGAGAGGAATAGCAATAAAAACAGTGTGTATCAGATGGTAAAAATTGTCTTTTCCACTTATTAATTATGTACCAGCAACTTGTTTTAGTTCTAAACATGGCTATGTAAAGTTTTCAATGCATTTGATATCAACCTCAATGTTTTCTCTAAAAATAAAAAGGAGCAATTCTAGATTTTGAAATTATGGCTGCTGGAGGTAGGTCCTCTTCCACCTCCCATGTTCTCCCTGTTTCCTAAAAGATAAATGGTATCATAAACCCTAATCTCCTTAAACTGAAATCAGATCACAGTTAAGAGCCCTAGTTAAACAGCTGTTTACGAAGAGATAAGCTTCTGTTCTTTGCAGGTTCAGAAAAACTTATCAGATCTAAAGCACCTAGTAGTGCTGGTTCTACCATAACAACAAATGATGGAGGATCCAAACTTGAGCATTTGTGATGCATGTGAAAAGGGATGGCAAGAAGTTTTTACCTCAGAGCTTCTTGCCATTTGATCTAGCTATTAGACAAGGCAGGTTTTATGGACCTATGAAGCTACATTTTAGCAATGTTGATGTGATGATACAGAGCTGCGCAGAGTCCCCAGGGAGTGCAAAGGAGAGCTGCTTTATTGCAAAAACCCAGCCTTTTTAAGCAGTTAGGCCTTTATCAGCTACATAGTTTTAAATCATAACAAACATAATTCAGCCAACCACCACACACCACGATGTGAACACGCAATGGTTACAGAACTTGCTTTTCTATCTCTAATTCAGCTGAGTCACTTTCCCATAGCCCTTTTCTGCTTAGCCAAAGTAGCAGGCCTGAGCCATGGTTTTACAAGGCTTTCCCTTTGTAAGGTTTTACCTAGATGCAACATGTTTATGACAAGGAGATTTCCTTGTCGTTTCTAGCTCTCTGTGACTGGACTTGTTTCAGAGGAAAAAGTTGAGATTGTGCCTCTGGAAAAAGAGAGATTGAGTCTCTAGATGCCATATTTTGGATTTGGTTTTATTGCTTTGCTTTGCTCTGGTTTCGTTGGCTTTGCATTGTCACCCTCCACACTCCTTTTTGATGATCTTGTTAAAACAAAATTTGCCTTGATTGAAAGAGTAAGTAGAGTCTTTCCAGTGTGATCATTCCCAGCTCATTTATTTTATGTCTGTAGATTCCCAGGTGTGACAGCCATTGAAGTGCATAGGA
This sequence comes from Irena cyanogastra, assembly GCA_013397155.1. Classification (NCBI taxonomy): domain Eukaryota; kingdom Metazoa; phylum Chordata; class Aves; order Passeriformes; family Irenidae; genus Irena; species Irena cyanogastra. The sequence continues at coordinate 107,227 of VWZV01009557.1, read as the reverse complement.
AAACAGAGTAGCTGTGAGTAGTGGGGTGGGAAACACATACATAAAAAGATGAAACTAGCATTGTCTTTCTCACAAACCTTTTTCATAAAATAATGTCCCTTTTGAGAAGGCCACTCTAATTATGTAGTGCTGGGGGTGAAGGAAGTTTGCAGTAAAGCACTAAGCTGGCAATGCAAGGGACTGTAGTTGGTTGGTGGAGAGTTTATATTTGGATAAAGAATTCCTCTCCTTCTCACAAGGATGTTGTGCAGAAACAATTATTAAAAATTTCTGAGATGGAAATACAGATGTTAAAATTGTTACTCCTGGAGCTGTTTGATTATGAGTAAGAAATCTGCCAAAGATGTGTAGGTTGTGTTATCCTCCTTGCACCTGTTGAAACACCGTGCAGGACAATATTTTTGTCCAGCAGCAATTGGTGATGGATACTTTACTGCTTAAATGCTTTAAGGAGATAGATAGTATCAGCACTTGAGAAAAATTAAGTATTTTTGATATGTTGTGATTCACTTTAATGTTGTGCATTTTATAAATGTGTGTTTTTAATTCTGCATTATCTTTCTTTGCTTTAATTATGGCATAATATCATGAATTGCATACTTTTTGGTGCTAGAGATTTTGACCAATAACTCTGCTTGCTGCAGTGTTTTTCAGCTGAAAGATCAAAATCAAATTTCTGCCTCTTGCAAAATGGCTTACAGACTACAGGGCTCATGTTCTGAAAGTTGCAGGTTGTCACCATGACATCACATAAATCCCAAACCAGCAAACCAGCCAAGAGATATAGCATTTCTTATTTAGACAAAGAGTTCCCTGCGTAGTACTCTGCAGCTTTTGCAGAGCCTGATCAGAGGTCAGGAGGACATACTCTAACAAATGCTTTCACTCTCCAGAGATGATGAACCTTGGTGTTCTTTAATCTTCCTTTGGGACTGTGTATTTCTTGAAGTCAATTCATTTATATTTGGCTTCTCTCTTTATTGCCTGAGCCAATCCCTCAGTCCTCCAAGCCCTGTCCATCTGTGAAGCTGAGAGTCTGACTGCATCATAGTGATGATATTTGGGTCTGGAAGGATGCATATTTTTTCTTTTTTGCCAGCGGTGATCCCAGTCTTCAGTTTGGGAACAGACTTCGGGGGCACTCGTGCACAATGCCAGTGCCACTGCTGAAGCAGAGGTCTAGCCATAGTGTGGAGTTGGCTGGATAGGAGCTGGGGACAAATAGCAGAATGACAGGATCTTTGAATGTGTGCAGTGGTCCCTTGTGGTGGGGAAATGTGAATCTGAGACACCTCTCTTTATGTAGAGAAATGTTTGCTTTGGAGTCTTCTTTCTGCTGCATCCAACATAACACATGTTGGCATCTTCCCAAACTCTTACTTCCCTTCCTCACTGGTTTGTGAGCAATGTTTTGGGTTCACTATATATACATATGTGTGTGTATATATATATATATATCTGTATTTCATAGACAGTCTTTATACTTGGGAAAGTATAGACTTCAATAATTGTAAATGGCACCCTGTGTGTCAGTAAGGATGTGCAGGCCTGCTCACAGCCTCTTTTGCTGAGGGCACTTCCACTTAGGTGAATGTTCTGCCTGCAGTTTCAAACTTTTAAGGAAGTAAAACTTCCCTTCTGTAGTGTGAGAAGAGGACATGAAATTTCTTAAAAGCCTTTGTGTCTGGATCAAACTTCTCTACCCACTCCTCTTTCAGACAAATCTTAATCTTGATGTCTATGCTCTTTGTTTTCTGCTTTGGTATGCTGATGTGAACATTGGTATGAATTTTGTAATACTTGACAAACTAGAGAACATCTGATGATGGCCAAAATCACAGGACAAAAGATTTACCACTCACTACTTGAAATACTTGCTTCTTTCAGAAGTACAATTCAATTAGATTATTTTTATTTACCTCACCTTCCTTGCAGCAGCCTTGTGAGAAGGGGAAGCTATATGGATGGAGCAAGGTGAGTCTGGGAGAGGAAGTGAACCCAGCAGAGGAGGTGCAAGAAACTTGAATCTTTCATTCTTTCCAAATTTTTAATAAGCAACCCCTACATTTTTTCCTTTTTTTTCCCCTCTTTTTCACTTGTGAGACACTCTGAATCAGTGCTGATGAGTAAGGTAAGAAACACCTAGTGGGACTGATTAATTTCCTATCCTTTAAAATGCGGGAATGAACAAACCAACCCACCAGAAAACTAAATATTGATGCTGTCAGCGGCATGATAATTGGTCTCTGCTTTCATCTCCAAACAAACCCTTGCTTGGATTCTATTATTCATTCAAAGAGGAAAAGGGTTATTAATGCAGTGTTCTTTAATTTATATTTTTCTTTTGTATGTGTGTGAGAGAGAGAGAACAGGAGAGCAATAATACAATAAATATATTGGCTAAGAGAAAACATTTGAAAATGATCCCTGCCCATTTTTTTTAATCTTCTCTTATCATGAAGAACGTGAACTGTGATAAATTGTTCTGCTAATCAAACAGCACTGAAAGGTTAGGTCATTGGAAGTCTTTAGTCATTTTGTGCTTTTCAAGAGTGAATTTGTTAAAATTATGCTGAATACCCACTTAAAGCCTGGGCTGAAAACCCTACCTGTGTTTTATAACTCTGCACTGTCAGAACCCATAATAAGTCAAACATTCTTTCAGAGGTACTCATAAGGGAGAAAAAACCCCGTAAATTCAAGAGTAATTTCAGATTGTAAATGAAAAAGAGAGGCACGACTGTTCATTTGCACCAATCATGCCTTCCTTTCATCTGCTCTGATTAGGCCTGGTGCGGTTTCATCAAACTACTCCATCACTGAGCTGTCACTCCAGTCGTCTGTTGATTGAAAACAATCAGGGCTCTGATGGCACAATTATTCTGACCCTTTAACTAGAGGCTGCTGTGATAATGAAAGGTTGATTATGATAGTTTGTGCCTCTTTCAGTTTGCCAAGAAGGTTAATTTGGGCATCAGACGGATGTTTAATGGGCGCTTGCTGGCTACACTGAGGTAAATGAGAACGTGCAGTCTTCGATATTGCATGGATATAGTTTGGCTGTCAATCATTGTCATTTTGAGTTTGTGCCTCACACTCTGGAAATCACATTTTATTTTTTCCTTGGGATTTAATTTATTCTGTGCCCTGAGGAAGTTCTTTCACTCTGTGACCTTCACAGTAGCTTTCTCTGTCTTTTTTCGCTTCCCTCACATGGAGCCCAAAGGCATAATACATCTAGAGGAGCGTTTTTCTTTCATTTTTCACATTTAAAAAAAAAAAAGGAAAATTTAAAATCCCTGTTTATCAGCTCACCCTGAACAGAGCAAATGTTTTAATTCTGATTGTAGAATCCAAATGTGCAAATGGAAGCCCGCCTGCTTGCTAACGCAGCGCCACACAGGGAGTTGCTTACGTAGACACACATTTGTAAAACTGACAAACAGGTAATTTAAAAATGTCTCTGTGTAAGGAGGATGAGGGATGGCACAGCTTTATTTTCACAGGCTGCACGCATATGCCTTAGCTCGGTGCCTTGTAAATGTGGTCTCAGTCACTGCACTGCAACTTTTTGCGTTAGAAAGTCTCTCTTCAGGGTTCAGGGGCAAAAGGCATTTCGTTGCTGATTCATAGATTATTAATATTTACTGTGCTCAGATTGAGAGAATCATATGCATGATTTTGTAGTTGTTTGGCTCAAGGTGCAAAAGAAATGCAAATACCTCATAATTTTGATTGTTCCACATGCAGCTCATTAGAGTCTTATTTTTATGCACATTTTAAATTCAAAATAAAAAGAAGAAAAATATTTCTGTCTTTAAGGCTGTCTTGCATCTAGGCTCGAGACACTTCTTTTCCCTGCTGTTCACAACTGTAAGATAGTACCTGATGGATAAAATTGCAGGGTGAGTCTAGAGGCTGTGCTGCATGGTTACTAACTTTAAAAATATTCGTGTGTAACTCATGGCTTTGAAAAATTGTGTGCGTGTTGTGTGGTGGGACTTTTCCCCTCAGCAACAATTCTCACATTTTTCTTCCTAAATGGATGATACAGACAAATTTAGTTCATCCTGCTTAAAATGCTTCAATGAATATTCTAAACCCCCTCAATTTCGTCCTTTGTAGCCTCTAGAGACAGACAGAGGATGACAAAGACTCTTTAGAGATCCAAATTCAGGCCCTTTGGAAATCCTTGTTCATTTTAGATTAGGTGAAAGTTCCTCCATAGCCCTCAATGGACTTTATTTCAGAGTTTTGTTAAATATCCTGGGTCATCCATAGATTCTGCTCCTGTACTTGAAATTTGAAGAGTCAGGGTGTTGCTGACAATTGCCAACTGAAATGTGGTTTTGAGACAGGAGGTCCCAGTCTGGAACACCTCAGACTTGCTGAGTTAGATAAAATCTAATAAAAGGCAAAATTATGTGCGACTTTACAGCCAAAATATATATTCCTAGTGTTTCAAAGGCCAAACTAATAAAAATCTGTTTTGCTTTTTGAAGTTCCCTTGGTGGTGCTTTAAGGTGATTACTGTAGTAACTATGTTGCTTTCGTGACTCTTCTTGGCTTCACAAATCAATAGAATCTGGTCTATAGCACTGTCCAATATGGTAAGGATACAAAGATATTAATTTGATTGGTTTTTTTTGGTGAAAAATTTGTGCTTCTGTTAAGAAACAGAAGAACGTTTCAGGTGAGATTTTTAGTTCTTTCTCTTCCCCTGATCTAATATCATCATCAGATTGTCACACACAAATTGAGTCATCTGTGCTGCACATATCTGATCTCAGCCCAGGAAAATGCATCTTTCCACTTCTGTTTCCATATTTAAAATTTTGTTTTATCCTAAAAGGAGTACATTCACTAGATTATTATAATTAAGATTTCCATTTGTTTTAATGAGACAGTGTGAATTGTTTTAAAACTTTAGAAAATTTGTTTCCTTCCATTTCTTGTTGCTAAAACAAACAAAACACAAAAAACCCAAACACTTCAACCCCCTCGTTTTTTTCAACTGCTGTCACTTTTTGGCTTCATCTCATTTTCTAGACACCTTGGATGATATGAAGTAGCATATTTGCAGTCCCTTGGGCTACGACTACGGTGAATACATCAACTAAAGAGCAGGCCAAGATGACTTTAATAAAGTTCGTATTGGTCCCTGCCTCTGACAGAGCCCAAGCTTAGAATTCTTTCTTGGAACTCAGTCAACAGAAACTTTCCCTGATGTTGACTTTGTGACTTAGAGTAGTTTCTAAGTGAACCTAAGTCTAGTAAATATGAGTATGTCAAGCTTTTTGCACTCATGAAGTAGCTTGGCTTTTCTGATTAGAAGACTTGGTGTCGTGTCAGGTGAAGGTCTGGCACATTTCCCAGCAGAGTGGCTTGAGAAGGAGTGCAGGGGGATGCTGAGCAGGCGAGGCACAGGCCTGATGGGCTCTTGCTCCCTGGGACAGCTGGCAGCCCAAGGGACCAGGTAGCCACTCACTTCTTGCAGTGCTGTCTTCAACAGGAGTGAAATTCCTAGTTCAGCTTTAGCCTCCTCCGTGGCCTCTCTGGATGTGGGATGTATGTGGTATGTTCACCATTAACAGCAGGGAGGGAAGGACTGTGCTCCAAGACTGTGTGACTTGGGCTGTTCCAGCACTGTGCTGGAAGCAGAAGCAGGTGTTGGGAAAACAATGAACTTGCTATCCAACATGCAGATGTACTTTGATGTGTGCTCCAACTGTGCCACAACATATTTTTCAATCTCTTTTCTTCTGTTTTGAGAATGCACTCTATTGCTAATGGAGTAATGTAACCTTGGAGAAGAAAAATCTTTTGGGTTAAGGCATTAGAATAAGAGAATCTGGTTTGAAAATCCTGTCCTTCTGAGGGTCTACTTTTGTCATTTACTTAGTTTAGAAGATGAATATGGCAAAATATATTATTTATTAAAGTTGATATAGGCACTAGGCTGTAGCTTCCTTTACTCACACACTCACACATTAAAATTAATAGAAAAGAAGCTTCTAGCAGTTTAAACAGAATTTGTCTATATGGCAGTAGGAGTAGGAGTCTTTCCTTATTTTTGTAAATTATTTAGCACTGATACAAATATTTTAAACCTCAAAATTGTGGATTGTCTTTTTTTTTTTTTTTTGCTTCCTTGCTTGTTAACATTTTAAGCACAGTTGTAATTTCAAGTGCTATTGGTATTTCCTTAGAGAAGCCAGAATGTCTTTTCTTGCAGCATCATAAAGCCTATAATGGCTTTGAGTTTATTTTGCCAATAATGGCTTTGGGTTTATTTTGCCAATACTGATTATAGTTGCTAATTGTTACTGCCAGAGAGATGAAAACACAGGCACTATAATCAGTGTATAGATGAGGTGAATTCTGGATTTTTTATGTAGGCACCAGGTTTTTGAGTGTAGATTAAACAAAACCTGAGTAAAGATGTTAGAAATTGTGTTGATAAATGTACAGATGTGTGCTGGTCTCATACATGCAAGTTTGTGTCTACCATGTGTTGATGAGAGTTCTGTTTGCCTCCTTTTCACTGAAGGAAAGTTAGAACTGTGGTACAGTGACTACTTCTACTACAAGTGAAAGATGTCTTTGGGAATTCAGTTTTCGAACTTTTTCAGCCCTCCAATAGCTGCTAGACTGCAGACCTCCCACACCCAATTTTCTTCCATGCCTCCATAATGTGAGAGATCATGTTCTGCTAGAGAACATGGTAACAGTGTGCTGCAAAACCAGTGCAGAAGTGCAAGGCTCAGTTGGTGAGTGTTTCTGAAACCAGATGACCTGGTCCATAGCCTTGTGTCACAGTTTAGGAGTTTGTCCTCTATTCTCTAAATATGGATATAGATACCTACATTTGTAGGTTAAATTCCTAGCACTTATTTTTAAGTAGTGACCCAAAATGAATTTTAAAACTGTAATTGTCACAAATAGTAAGACAAGGTGATAAAAACAATATAGCTTTTAGCTCTTAAGGGCTTTTTTCTGCCTTGGAGTGTCACAGATTAGGTGTGGGTCACACAGGGCACTGTAGTCAGATTGTGTTCAAACAGCAGCATGAGTTGATTTGGACAGGAGCTTCTAAACACACTGTGATTCACAGACTTCTGTTGCTTCTCTCAGTGCAGCTTCTCTGCATTCTGTCAAATGCCTACAGAGCATCCAGGTGGTGTGCAGGGTTCTTAGCCCTGCTTTCTAAACTCAGACAGTAAAATGAAGCTTTCCACAGCAAACTCACCTCAGACATGGAATCTGGTGAGAGCCAGGAGCAACCTACACAAGAGACAGCCTGGGATTCACGTTGCCCTCCCCATTGTTGCAGCTGCTTCTCAGAGGGGAAAGGTGGAAGTAACGTCGGCCAAAGATACCTTGAGGTGCAACACATAGAGAATCCCAAGCAGGCTGCAATAAACTTAATTTGGAAAGGTTCAAAGGTTTTCATAAAAAAAGATTCAGGACAGATTGGTGGGGGATACAATAGTGTGGAATGGATAAGGAGGTTTAGGTTCAAGACACAGAATAGATTGTACATCTCATATGAGTGCAAACAGAATCTTTGTATCACTTTGCAACCATTGCTGTAGTGGTTTAGGGAAAAGTTAAACATTTCATTTCAGTGAAACATTTTTTTACAACTCCAGGACTATTCTCAGTAGAGACATAACTCAGTATGAACCGAATTGCATATACCAAACTTCCTACAGCAGACAAAATGTATTGTAATGGAGATGTCCATGCCTTCTGTGCAGATCATCACATGTCCCATATCCAGAAATTAATGCAGGTACCATTTCTTTGAAGTTATGAATGTATGTAGTGTGTTTATACACTATTTATTGGGGCACCAAAGGCAGAACAATAAAGGAAAGCAGATGAATGAAGTTCTAAGATATTAATAAGGCATTAATATTAAACCTCCTCTAAAAGACTTGTGGTTACCAAGTCCTGGTTTACATTAGTGTCTGTCTTTTATAGAGTCTGTAATGTCTGTCATTGCAGCCCAAATGATACCTCTGTGATGCCATTTTAGGTGTGAGCGAAAGCATGAGCTTATAGTTCCAAAAAATCACCAGTCTGTTGGATGCAAGTGCTGATAGATAATAACTCAGTTTTTGTAAATTCTTCTATCCCAATATAGTAACCCACATATCATATAGTTGATATATGCTGAAGATAGCTTGAATTTCTCCTCAATCTCAGGTGACTGAATGATGAGAGCTAAGTGCCTTTCAGGAATCATTCACATGGCTGAAGACACAGAATAGGAAGTTGCCTGATACAGCTCAGTGGGAGACACCTGACACATGGGTTTGGTGGATTTAGAATACCTGACTATAAAGCTCAATGATTTCAAGTCCAAAAACATTTTCAAATACATATAATTATTGGCTTTTTTTTACTAGCAAGTCAAAATACATATAGCTAATGTATGTATTTGAAACTCAATGTAGCATTTAACTGACTGAACTACTGTTGCATTTTTGATGCCCTTCATTGATTCTTTGTTTCACAGGAGTTCACAGTGAGGAAAAAGTGTTTCAAATTAATCTTAATGAGAAGGTGGTTTTGGTTTTTCATCTTCTCTCTCTGACAGAATACAGAAACAGTAATAAATTTAATACATCATATATGTAATTATTGGCTAAGAGCAGCCTTTATTGTCAGCTCCTTTATGTGACATTCCTAACAACAGTATAGGACCATAAGATTCAGCTGAAAATGTTTTTATTGCTCAGCTTGTTAGAAACACCCAGTCCATGAGTTCTGTGTCAAAATGATTTAAAGTATCAAGTAGAGTTAGTCCTTATCCAGTCAATGTCTTTGATAATGACTTGGATGAAAGAATAATAAGGGATGTATGTTTTCAGAAAACCAGAAGGTGAAATGATTTTCTAGCGCTTTCAAAAATGCAATTCACATTGAGAATGATCTTGACTGGAGCAGTGGCCTAAAATAATAGAAGAGAGTTGGGTAATGACAGAGGAAGCATGACACTGTGGAAGTTCTGTAGGAAAAAAACACTAAACAAACAAACCAACCAACCACAAAAAAAAAAAAAAAAAAGAAAGGTGAGAATAGTACTCAGTCATAAGCTTAAATATGGATCAGCAGCATCATAGTGGACTGACAGTCTTACTAGGTGATGTACAAGCAAGAATAGGCATAGCTTGTTACAATCAAAGAGATTCTTCCAACCTATTCACTATTACTCCAGCCTTAAGAGGAAGATTATGTTCAGTTTTCAACAGCAAACATTAAAGATTTCAGTAACAGAGAACTGTGAGTCAAGCAACAGAGATTTAGAAAATATGACCTAAGATGCATTGAAATATTTCTTTCGTTCACTGAAGAGGAAACTCACACCAATATTAAAATGCATCTGAGGGGGAGAAGAAAAAGAAGGTAACAAAATACTTTTTATCCTGTATGGATGAATAATTTTCAAGGGTTGCTCTGGAATATAAACCCAAAGGTGGAAAATGGAGCAATGAGTTTAAGGATTTAAAGCTTCTGCATATGTAAGAGGAAAATCTGTCAGAGAGGATGTCAGAGCATTGGAATGGTTTTCCTGAGGAAGTTTTGGTATCTTCATTACTGGATGTTTTCAAAAATAACTTACACAATTCCTGAAATGGTTTAGGCCATTCCTAACCTCTTTTTAAGACCAGTTGGATTTGATAAGCCTTATGTGTTTTGAATGCTCTGTTTAATTTTCAATGTTGATACTAGCTGCAATTGCTGACTTGTTGCTTTCTGTCTGCCCCAAACTAGCAGGGCCTCTTCTATGCTTCTCTCATCTCTGACTTAATTTTTTTGTCCCCTTACACCTTTCTTCACTTTGTAAATAAAATAAATGAAGAAGAAAAAAATAATGAAGGATTCAGTATGTAATGTGTTATATTTATTCAATCTTTTGTCATAAATAGAATGAAATATGGAGGGCAGAAAAGGCTTTTCTTTGGAACCTTCTGATATTAGTCTTCTTTCTAGTGTACCTGTGGTGTCCAGTGATCCCATAGCCCCCGTGTTAATATTATTCCAGCAGCTTGATTCAGGGATAGTGTGGTCTCCAGCAACACTAAAGGATTGCATTAAGAGAATATTGTGTAGCAGCTGATAATGCTGTGGAAATTGTTTAGGGGAGCTGTTGCAATGCAATGCTTTTGTATATACACTGTAGCTTTTTATGTGGACTAATAGGCTTTCACAGGTGCTTTTTAGATGCATAGATACCACAACTGAGGCAAGTATATATCTACTCTTGGAATGCAAACAAATTTCAAAAGACCGTATTTTGACAGAATTGTATGCAAATAATGTGTGTCTTGTTTTTCCCTTCCTTCTCTCCACTTTTAGCTGGCTGTGAGGTGGTTGGAACACAACTGCCGCTACCAGTATCTGGATGAACTTCTCCAGTACGTCCGCTTTGGCCTTATGGATGTGGATACACTGCATACTGTAGCTCTTACTCATCCTCTTGTCCAAGCCAGTGAAACTGCCACAGCGCTCATTAATGAGGCCTTGGCTTACCACCAGAGCGTCTATGCACAGCCAGTTTGGCAAACTGCAAGGACAAAGCCTCGCTTCCAGTCAGACACTCTTTATATTATCGGTGGCAAAAAACGAGAAGTCTGTAAAGTGAAGGAATTGCGGTACTTCAATCCAGTAGACCAAGAGAACGTTCATATCGCAGGGATCGCCAACTGGAGCGAGCTGGCGCCTATGCCTGTGGGGAGGAGCCACCACTGCGTTGCTGTCATGGGAGACTTTCTTTTTGTAGCTGGTGGGGAGGTAGAGCACTCCACAGGGCGCACGTGTGCCGTGAGAACGGTCTGTCGATACGACCCCCGCACTAACTCCTGGGCGGAGATCGCTCCGATGAAGAACTGCCGGGAACACTTTGTGCTGGGAGCGGTGGACGAGTACCTCTATGCCGTAGGGGGCAGAAACGAATTGCGTCAAGTGTTGCCCACAGTCGAACGCTACTGCCCCAAGAAGAACAAGTGGACCTTTGTACAGTCCTTTGATCGGTCGCTCTCATGCCACGCGGGATATGTGGTGGATGGTCTTCTTTGGATATCAGGTAGAAAACGTTTCACACAGTTTGAGGTACTAACAAAATACCAAAATACTGTCTTGAATTAAAGTAGTAAATCTTTGGTTTATATGTCATGATAACTTTTCTCTGCGGAGAGGGCAAAGAACTGAAGCCTCAGTAGAAGTATAGGAGCATAATGTGTCTTATACATTACACTTGGTATTTCAGAGCTGCTGATATCATATGTGCTATCTCCAGTTGCCATTCATAAATCACAGTGAACTGGAATGATAATGCACTTTTGGACAAATTTCCAATGATAAATTCTGTGTGCTTCCTAAAAACAAACAAAAAGAGACATTGTTTCTGTAATATGATCTGGTACTTTTGACAGTAGCAGGACCCGAGAGAATGGCCTGAAGTTGTGTCAGGGGAGGTTTAGGTGGATATCAGGAAAAGGTTCTTCACCCAGAGGTTGATTGGGCGCTGGAACAGGCTCCCCAGGGAGGTGGTCATAGCGCCAGCCTGACAGAGTTCGAGAAGCATCTGGACAACGCTTTCAGGCACATGGTGTGGTTCCTGATCCTGTGCAGGGCCTGGAGTTGGACTTTGATGATCCTTGGAGGTCCCTTCCAACTCAGAATATTCTGTAATTCTATGATTCACTTATTCCTGATGATGAAATGGAAAATTAAGTGCTTGTTAGCTTATGTTGTTCCAGGGCTTGAAGGCAGATGTGTGATTTGCTCCCTACTTGCTCTTCAGGATATTGAAACATGCCAAGATGACCATTTTTATAAATCATCCATGGCTCTGTCCATAACAAGTGCACAAGGCTGTCTGGATGTACTCATAGCTTTACGGCACAGAGAGATGAATGTATAGACCCTCTAAACCTAAAATAACGTGTCATTTGCAACGGAGTCTTCAGTTGTTATGTCCCATTGATGGTGGTGGGAGGATTTAGTTACCTCAGTCCTTGTAATGGGTGTTGGTTATTTTGGAATACAGCCAATGCTGTCTACAGAAGATTTGACAGAAAAATATTCCCCCTTTACTAAGAAGTATGCCATGGAAGGTTATATAGTTATAATATTTATTAAGGAGGCTAATGAGTAAATGGGGCCAGCCCTTGAGGTAAACGTTCAGTGATTGGCATCTTCACTGTAGATACCCTCTGGGGATTTTAATATGGTCTGGAATGCCTCTGGTGAAAGGATGGAATATGAAGGGAAGATTAAGTTAGCTTCTTAGGCCTTCTCTATGCTTCTCAAAGTGTGTCATTTAGGCTAGCATATTTACTTTTCTGTCCCTATGGATTAAGTGGCTCATGGGAATGGATTCCCAAGCATTGGCAGGGGAATTAGCAGGTATCTATTTTAATACATATGCACTAAAGTCATGAATGATGACTTTGGAATTAAAAGCAGGACAGAACACAGGAAATCACCAAGATCCCTGGCAGGTACTTTGGGTCATTTCCTTTAGTGACTGTCGTTTACGGAGTCTTGTAGAGGTTGTGCTATGTGAATCCTGAGGTGAGACCCAGGTAGAGTACAGGAACAGGATTTCTGCATTAGGCTACCAGCTGGGTGTATTCAGAGCTTTATCCTGTTTATTCACTACTTTTGCTATTTTATTAGCAGAGAGGGATGTGTGTCTGCAGTGGACACTTCAAATACATGGATGTTACTACTGCTGTGTCTTGATTGCTGTGATTTTTTTCCTGTTTTGTGGTTTACATTTGTCAGTATTTATGAAGAGCAGGACCTTTAAAAAATGGTGTTACGCATTCTCACATAAAATCATTGAATGCGCACTAGAAATCCATTAGTGTGGCCTTTCCTCCAGTAAAGGAAAAAAGTAATATTTTTTGTCTTAATCTCGTGAAAAAGAAAACAACCCAAACAACAAAACAAAACAACCAAAACTGAAGAAAGTATTTAATAACGATTTTTAAGTCAAACAAGGGGCTGGTTGAAGATTAAATTTAATCTTTCCAGATTTGCTAGGAAAGGGGAAATTATCCTGAGGATTAATTCATGTACATAGTTATGTAGGTGAAATGCATACACGCCTATGTGCTTTAAGTTCCACTTGTGTTTAGAAAATGATGCAGTGTGATATTGTGTTCAAGGATATACCTCTAACAGAGCTGTAGAATCAGTGAAAGAGGTAAGTGGAAGCCTACTGGATGAATTCTTTCAAAACTGGGCAAAACAACAAAAAATATTTTATCAGTATTGCTGCATTTATATTTGAAAATGCTACCAACAGTGGAGTAAGGTAGACACAGCTTTTCAGTTGTATTTTGATAGGTTCTGAGAAATGCTTAGAAGTTTTGAGTAGCTCAATTATGACAGATTATTATGAAGTGCGAGAGTGTACTTAACTGTGCTACACCTCGGTAGATATCGATCTGAATTTTGTACTCTCACACTGAAACCTGATTGTGTATTGAATAGAGTTATTTTAAAAAAAAAAGTGGATGGAGATGTAATAACTATAGCTAGCTTTCTATTATTAATTAATTGCTTAGGACCAGAATGTAGCTCGTGGTACATGTACATTCAGGGGCAGGGGAATAGTACAGAGATGTTTTATTGTATTGTAGTCGCTGCTGGAAAATCCACTGTTCATCATTGAATATAAGATGTTAGCATAAAAGTAATTAGTAATGCAGGAGGGAACCTAATTTTGAAGTATGTGGCCTAAAATTAAGTAATTAAAAAATTAGTCTGAGTTAGAAATGTTTCTGAGCTGTATCCCTGCTGCTTTTTCTGGGAAATACAGGTCATCAGCAAAGAGCTCTCAAAGTCAGTCTGCTACTACCAGCTGGCAAGGGAACCATGGAAATGTGCCCAGTTTTTTAGTGAGGGAATAAATTAAATAGTGGTAATATAAGTTTCTAGACCTTCTATTTGTGGAGAGCATCATCAGAGCTTGATCTGCACACTGACCATTTACTTACTCAGTGCCTCTGCTACAGCCCCATGCCCTCTTAAAGGCTTTGCTGATCAAAAGCTAACTAGACTTAAGGGATTTCTATTATTATTGGGATTCATTTTCAGCTTTGCTTCGCTGCTCCTTTGGGACAAATATGACAAGAATTCAAAACTAATAGATAATAAATTCATGGCAAAGGCGGCAGGAAAGGAAAACGGTCAAAACAAACTGCTGTATGAGTTTGCACACTGGCAATATTAGGTGGGTGGCTGGTATTCAGGTGACAGAGGGACTCCTAAGCTGCTACCACCTCTTTGGGGTTTTTAACCTGACAGAAGGAGATTAAAAGAGAGGCTTTTGCACACTAGAACTAGTCGGTCCCTCTGCTCAGCACAAGAGTGTTCAGCCCTTGAGTTTTTCAAGCTCCATATTTTCATATTTATGTGATTACTTATTGTTTTTCTCCCTCAGTCTTCATTTTATTTTCTTATTTAAAGAAAAACAAAACATGAGAATTTATTAAAATAATGTGCTGGTTTTGGCTGGGATAGAGTTAATGTTCCTCATAGCAACTAGTCTGGGCAATGTTTTGTATTTGTGCTGGAAACAGTCCCGGTTATGCAGGGATGTTTTTGTTATTGCTGAGCAGTGCTTCGACAGAGTGAAGGTGTGTTTTCCTTCTCACCCCACCCCATCAGTGAGGAGGCTGGGGATGGACTAGGGTTTGAGAGGGGACACAGCCAGGACAGCTGATCCCCACTGACTGAAGGGATATTCCAGATCGTGTGGTGTCATGCTCAGCACATAAAGCTAGGGTTAGGAGGAAATAGGGAGTGTTCATAGTGCTGATGTTTGACTTCCCAAATCACCATTATGCTTGATGGATCCCTGCTCTCCTGGAGATGACTGAACACCTGCCTGCTCAGGAAGAAGTGAATTAATTCCATGTTCTGCTTTGCTTGTGTGTGTGGCTTTTGCTTTACCTCTTAAACGCTCTTTATCCCAACCCACAAATTTTCTCAGTTTTACTTTTCCAATTGTCTCCTCACCCCATGCTGGCAGACTGAATGAGTGGCTGTGTGAGGCTGAGTTCCTGACTGGGGTTAAACCACAACAAATAAGTTCTCTGCATTGACATTGCATTGGGCAGATGGTTTGAAAATTTTACAAAAGGTGATTGTTCCAGGCTCCAGGTAACATCTGATGCCATGACCAGTTTCACAAACGAATTGCATGCCACAATGCTTGTAAAGTGAAGTATTTCAGTGAAAGAAAAACTAAGGACACTAAACGCTTTGGAGTTCAACGTGCCTAACAATCACTATCTATAAAAGCGGGGAAATATTTTCCATAAGAGCGAGGACTTGAACTATGCCCATTTCCCAGCATCCTCTGTGGAGTGCACATGCAAATCTGGAGACCTCCTTTTCTATCCAGGTTAACCTTCCTCCACTGGTATAGGTCTAGTGCTCCTGGGGACATGGAGGGACAGGGAACCTCTGGCAGACATTCCAGCTCTGGGCCATTCCTGCACCTGCATCTTGAGATAATGACACTTCCCCTTGCCTTAGGTGCTCCAGAGATTAGCACATGAAAAGTCTTGTTTAAAACAAAGTGTTACACTGGTGTTGTGCAGAGGCCCGAGTTGTCTGACCTTAAGTGTGTCAGCTAAAATAACATCTTGACATGCACATAGAAACTCAGCTTGGGGGAAGGGAGTAAACACACCATCCCTGTACAGTTGCTTTGAACTTAATATGGGAGATAAATTTCTGTTTTTCAAAACTCAAGATTAATTCTTTTGGTTTTAAACTGTTGTTTTTTCCCCTAATAGTGCAGATTTTGACTAAGGAAATGCAGGTGATAACATATCTTGAAGAATTATTCTGAGTTTGCAAGTGATTTGGGATGAAAAGTATGACCTTACTTATCAGTATGCTGTCGTGAAGTAAAGAATTTTTTCTCAGCAAAAGTCTGTAAAATTATTTTATGAAAAATAAATCTGGAATAATAGGAGTTTACAGAATCTATCCAAATCAAGTTTTACAGTGTGGCTGGCACAGGATTTACTGGGAATGGGAGGTTAACAAGTGCATAGAAATTGCCTTAGTAGCGCTTCCTAAAGGAACCAAGAGGACACAGTCTCAAGCTGCACCAAGGGAAATATAGGTTGGATATTAGGAAGAAGTTTTTTATGGAAAGAGTGATAAAGTACTAGAATGGTCTGCTTGGGGAGATGGTGGAGTCACCATCCCTGGATGCATTTAAAAAAAGACTGGATGTGGCACTCGGTGCCATGGTTTAATTGAGGTGTCAGAGAGCGGGTTGGACTCAATGATCTTGGAAGTCTTTTCCAACCTTGTGATTCTGTGATTCTCTGGCCCAGTCTTAGTCTCTGTATGTTGCATATATATACAGACTTCATTTTTGCTGAATTTGAATGAATGATCTCACACCTTTCAGTGATGGATATTATTGGTTTGATGCCATTGATTCTCCTTAGATTGAATGTAAATATCCAGCTTTAGTGATTTAAACAAACCTAGTGCATCTGGAGTCAAAGAGCATTAAGCAGAGCTCCTGTAGGCCTCTTCCAGGGGACTCCTTACCTTGGGAGAACATGCTCCAGCTCAGCTCTCCTCACTGCACCTGGGCTGGCTGCAGTAAGAGGCAGAAGGTTTGCCCGTCGAGGAAGGATTATCTTGTATTTAACACACAGACACCTAAGAGAGGAGAGATTTTTGGTTTAAAATAGCAGAGCACCTTAGGGTACATGTCGTGGATATATATATGTATTCCCTGGATTTGCTGGAAGGAGCACACATGGGAGCTCTTTGCCAACATGTAGTTTTACACATCTCCCAGTGAACTTGGATTCCTGCACACAGCCTAGTGCTCGAGGACTGAGGGGAGAGTTGTGATATTTTCTGGGGGCTTTGGATTGGATTAGATTTCTCGAGTCATATGGGGGCCTTGGTAGGCCACGTTATAAATTTGGCTTATAAATTGTCATTTAGGAAAATGTTGAATCTACTGCCTCCTAGTCTTCTCTTTTTAGAAGTGTCTCTTGAAGGTGTTTCTCAGTGCGGTTTGTGGAGTGTTTGGGAGGAATGTAATAATCCAAATGTTTATCAAGTGTGGGAAAGGAATGGGCGAGGTGTGTTTTGGAATCCTTGAGCAATTACCCCATGTAGAGAGGCTGTTGCATGAGTTGGGAATTTACAGGTCTTGGAAGGCTTAAAAAGCAACATTTACAGCCTACAAGGGAGTGAGAGACAGTTAATGTGGCAGTGTAAAAACATTGTGAGCCCATGGGATGGATGATGGCCTTTCCATGAGAGTGTGCTCCTGTCTGTAAGAGCAAGAAAGACTGTCTTGTCCTGACTGCTCCTTGCCTTCCAGGAACTGAGTCCTCAAAGCAAGCTGCTCATGTTAAAGTGGTGTAATCATCACTCTGTTTATAAAAACAGAAAATGTTGACCAAACTGTAAATTTTCAGTCATTTAACCACACAGACATTTTTTTTTCTCTTTTTCTAGCTGTTGGGTTACTACCACATTAGCTGTTATTGCTTGACATCAAATTTAATAGCATAGTTTGTATTTTTAACTACTTTCTCTCATTATGGTGGCTCTCTATCCTCTCCTTTCCTCATAGAATACATGACAGAGAAGTGTAAAAAATTCTCTCAGAATTGCCCCATTTCTTTTCTGAGAACATATATGTTATTTTTAGTACCATTTAAACTCTTTTCCCCCTTATTTTCTTATTTTTAAGAGACATATTGCTGCTCTTTTGCCCTTTCCCAGCTGTCTGTAGTATTTAAAAAAATAGTTCAAGAGGACATTGCAGACTTGTTAAATCTGAATTTTGGCAGAAAATTTTAAACTTTTGCTATAGCACTTCAAAGTTAGAGGGAACTAGAGTTTGAAAATTGATGCAGATATAAGATGGCATATTTAATGACAGATGTATCTATAGAAACCTGTTAAGATGCAGATTATCCCCCTGGGGAGGGGAGATCAAAACTGCCAATCTATAAAATATACTTGTTAGGGGAAGGCATGGAATCTATCTCTGTGAGCACTTTGATTGCAGGGGACAGTGTAGCAGCATGTGGCATCATAACCTAAGAGCAGACAAATCAGCTTGATGACTTTCAAAGCCAAGAATACTGCTGGAGGCAAGGGTACTCCAGTCTAGAAGAAATTAAAACATATAGAGACTGTTATTAATTCCAGATCTATTTTTGTGTAGTCAAATCTGTATGCAAATCCTTAGCATCTCATTTTGGCAGATTAATCTAAAAGTGAAGAGCGGTATGTGAAGGGAATGTAATGATAAAACACCAGAGATGAGAAATATTGCAGGGGAAAAGATGTAAGCTGTGTACTTGATGTGAGGGGCCCTTTGTGAAGAGAAGGAAATAATTTTGCTTATTTTTTTGCTTTATGAGGAAACAACACTCTTCTTTCTCTTCTTCCTTCACATCTTTCCCCTCAAATTAAGGTGTCCTTTCCGGATGGAAATGTATGACCCAGCATTGTGTTTCAGATGTGTCTCCTGTAGTTTAACATTCTAGAGGTAATAATCCAAATAACTATGATTTTTATTTTTCAAAATGCTAATCTGATGTCTCATTTTAGACATTGTGCTGGGAGTGAAAATAACTGTATGTAAAAAAAAAAAATCAAATTACAAAACAGATATTAGAAAAGATTGTTTTGTCTGTCTGACTGATGACCACTAGGAATGTGAAGGCTGCACAACAGCGTGGCCACAAATAACAGATTGTGAGATCAGACACAGGAGCAGTCTTTGCTTTCCAATGCCTATTCTTGTGTGTGCATTTCACATGTGCTGTGATGGGCAGGGTGTGGCATAGTGTGATGGAAACAGTTTGGAGACACTACATCTCATCCCAGCTCTGTCTTAGTCTGTGAGCGTCTCTGAGCTGGGAGTTTGGGCTGACGTCCCTCTGTAGGTGCTCAGCACAGGCTGGTGCTTACAGAGATGCACCCAAATAACAGCACCATTTCTCCTTGCTGCTGCAGTTGAAGAAAAGACTCTAAAATAGATACATCTGTAGTTTCTGCTATAGATTCTTGGCCCCACTCATGTTTTTTGGTGTGATCAGAGGGTACTTCTATGTCAGCAAGTAGCTCAGCCCAGTAGGAGCAGATCAGCAGGTAAAACCTTGGCACCAAGGTCTCTGTGTTTACTCCATGTACCCTTCACATTTTTAACTTTGGACTAGGTTTGTTCTGGTCCTCTGGCTCAAATGTTCCCAGTGCTCAGATGGTACAAAACCAAAAGTCCAGTTATTATTTCACACCCTTATGCTGCTAGTAGGAACTGGAGCATGGCTGGTGCACATCTGGAGCAGAGCTTCTGGTTTAACTTGAATCCACACCAGTCCCAACCCATAGCCTAAAATGACATGGGGGAGGTGGCAGAGTTGCTTCAAAATCACAATATGGCTCGGAACCAAAATGCTGCCCTCGGCCTAGCTGGAGGCTGGCAAAATGAGAATTCCCCAGCACAGAGCTTGGGGATAAAAGCGAAAAAACCAACCCAGCAACCTTAGTGGGACTGGGCCATAGCTCAGCCAGCAGGAATGTCAGTCACTGTGCTGCTGTCCTGGCTGAAACAGGGTATGCCCTAACAAAAAGGGAAGCATAAACAAAATGAAATGTAATGAGATGAAAATCCTTCCTCTCATTGCTGTGGATTTTGTCCACTTTTGGTACATGCCATTAAAATTGTAATATAAATAGTTTGTCTGTCAGTATGAGTGTCACTGGTGTGTGGCCACTGACATGCCCTAGTTCTGCCCAGACCTCATGGCAGGATGAAGGTGAGGCACAGGTTGCAGGCATTATTTCTGATTCCATCTTCCCATGGGCCCATCGTGGTGACAGAGGGGGACTGGGAACTGTGGCAGTGCTGCAGTGGCACCATGTCCCCAGAAGGCTTGAGCACATTCTAAAACATGTTTGCACAGGTGAGATTACAGACTGAAGAAGTTTCCCATGTTTACTTAGTGAAATTTGCCATTTAAAACAAAACAAGAAGAGGATGATTGGGCATTAAATGCCTTTTTACTGTGTTGAGGTAAACAGCTGGTTTGCATCATCTACTTGGGTCAGAGTCTATTCTGAGCTTTTCTGAGCTGCTTAACACCATGCTTTCCTGACCACTATTGAAAAGTAAATAGTGAGGCTGTTTCTGGTCACTGTGTAGGAACCCCCCAACCTAAGTTTATACCTAAATGATATCTTCTCTCTATAATACAAACTAAGTACAGAATTTCTTTCAAATGTATGGATAAGCACAGTTGCACAGGCTTGAATTGTACTTTCTAACTGGCAGTGGTATCCCCTGTCATGCTCCTGGTAAGGCAGAGCTTCCCTCTGACCTCTTTCTTCTCATTGATGCAAGCCCACCTCCTCCTCTTTTAAACCATGTCACACACTGTGTGTTCCTTGAAATGGGTTTTATCTTTGGGTCTTGATGAAGGCTGAATGCACAGTTATGTATAAAGAGATCCATTTTTAACTCATTTTTGGCCCATAGAATTACCTCTACAAAGGAAGTGTATAGGGGCTGTTTGTTGATGCTGTTCTGTGTTTCTGTATGTTTGACAAATGGGGCTGCTTTTTCCCTTGTAACCAGACTAAGAAGTGCAGTGGAATGTAAGCAGAAGTGGTGGTATGTAATGTAATTATTATCTGCAGATGGACTCTAGAATTGATTATTTTGCTGTACCTGATCTTGTTCCTGGCTTTGCTTATATGAAAAATTATAACCTGTATAAACTCTTTTATAGGAGGAGTAACAAATACTGCACAATATCAAAATAGACTCATGGTCTATGATCCCAAGCAG
Source organism: Irena cyanogastra (assembly GCA_013397155.1). Lineage (NCBI taxonomy): Eukaryota > Metazoa > Chordata > Aves > Passeriformes > Irenidae > Irena > Irena cyanogastra. The sequence goes on along the minus strand of VWZV01009557.1, from coordinate 86,343 downwards.
GTGAGTATCTGTGTTATATATGTTTTGTTTTGCTTCAAACAGATCTCTTGGCAAATACATACAAAGATTTTGTAAGGCTAAAAGTGCTGACCATTTGGATTAGTGGTGTTCTAAATTCACTTTGTACCGATGTGTGAGTTTAACAGAGTGATGGAGACCCTGACAACTTATTATGTTTTTTAGGAATTAGAAACATCCTAGATTAAACACAGAAATATGCTTTAAATCCCCTGTATTTATCAGTATTTATTTTGCTTGTTCTTTGTTTTTTTGTAATCCAGCAGCCCTGGGCAATGTATACTCAAAGTCAGTGTTCCAAAACTGCTCCTTGTCATTGGTATTTCTGTTTAGAATTGCATATGTGGGCCTTTTTGTTTCCTGAATACTTTGAGAACTGTACTACCTGGCTGTGACTTACTCTGCTGACTGCAAGGGTGCCTATAATTTCATTACCCAAGCACCTAAAATATCTTTTAGGGATTATTTCATACATTATGTATGTGTTTTGATTAGGTTAGCACGGCTCAGTAACTATTTCAGAGGGTTAGGGCATGGTTATGCCCTCTTGCTTGTATTAGGAATTAAAAGTCCTAAGCTTGCAATCAGAGTTGCATAGCCTGATTTACACCCACGTGGAAGAATATTGACTTTTCTGATTGTAGGATAGGGGCTTTGATTGCTGTGTTTGGAACAAAATTGTGCCAGGAGGTACTTCTATGTGGTTCCCACTGACTATTTAAAGCATAGCACCTACAGGGCCTGAAGCAGAAAGCAGGAGATGGCACACCTGCCTCATTCTTTTCGAGATGCAGTTTTGTCATTGACTACAAATGCTGACTGTCCCAAATCCAAGTAGCTGTTACAGGAGCAAATCTTACTTTGCTCGTGAGGGGGGCACGTAATTGGATACCATGTCTCTATCGTGTACCTTTCACTTGGATTCTTCACTTGCTGATGTGAAAGCTGCACCCCAAATTACCGGTGCTGGCACTGCCTCAGTGTGCCGTGCTGATGGCGAGGAACCCGGCCTGGCGCGTGAAGAGTTACAGAGGAATTGTGCACTTGCATTCTTCAAACGACGTCTGCTCCGTGTTTGTACACACAGGCTCTTTTTAAAAATTCTGCTGGCATATTGTTTACGGTGGGTACTGGAAACCATCACATCTGCCTGCACCTCGCGCGGAATCTCAATAGCTCTATCACGGAGCCCCAGCGCCTGCTCCTGCGCGAGGCCTTTGTGGCGAGTCGATAATGCCTGCCATCTGCCACCGAGCACACAGCTACCTGCCAACAAGCCGGCTGGGCTGACCTCTGCTTCCCCACCACTGATTAGTATTCACACACCGGCTTATTAGAAGTGACCCTGCCAGGCCCCTCTGTTTCGCTGCCTTTGCAGTGCTTTGAGGCTCACCTGGCAGGCACTGCAGTGGAGGAAGCTAAAGATATAATCAGGGGATGCAGGCAGGCTTTGCATAGCAGATGGTGTCTATAGTCTGTTGTTAAGAGACTGGACTACTAATGCAAACATTAATGCCTAATATTCAACTATTACACATTGAAATGTATAGCTATATATTGTAGAGGTTAAAAGGCGGAAGGCTTAGAGACTCTGGAGTGTCTGTACACATATCACAAAAAATTTCCTCACAGATTTTTAACTTCCTACACTTAAATTATTCTTATGCCTTGCCAGGTTGTTTGATTTGGTAGGCATAGCAGAAGCAATTGTTTTCTCAGGTGTAAAATACTCTGCTTTAATCCCTTGTCTTCTGTGTCTTCCTGCCTCTCTCCTAAACAGGTAAAATCCTTGAATATTGTTAATGAGTAAGAAAAATATGCAAAAGGTTGGAACTTTGTAAGTTGCCACAAATAAATGGTTGACATTAAACCAAATGAATAATTTGAGAAGATTCTTTAGGAAGTTATTTTTCCTGTTGCTTTATTCCCCAAGGATAAGATCAAATAAGCTTCTTAATAACAAAAGGCAGAAGAATCTCTCCTCTCACATAATGGAGCTCATTGGTACAGATAATTTTAGCACTATATACAAAGGAGACGGTTAATAGTCTGGTTTAAGGAGAATTTGCTACTGAGTTATAAAGAAAAAAAAAAAGACCTTTGAAACCTGATGAGCTAGACAAAAAAAAAAAATAGAGCAAGAAATGCCATTAAATTAATGCCATTAAATGTGAGAACTGTAAACCATGTGTTGAAAGTCCACTATCCTTATTCAGTGTTACAACCAACACACATGTCTAGCATATGAACAGAGCCAGTATATGCACTCGTGATTCCTGACCAAGGGTAAGAATACACCAGTGCTATTGTTCATTACACTGCCACCACAGGTGTGTCTTTGAGCAGTGCTTAGACAAGCTCTCTCTCTTTCCAGAACAAGTGGTTAAGCCGTAGCCCGATGCTGCAGAGGAGAGTGTACCACTCCATGGCCGCTGTCCAAAGGAAGCTGTACGTGTTAGGCGGGAACGACCTCGACTACAACAACGATCGGATCCTGGTCCGTCACATCGACTCCTACAGCATAGACGCCGACCAGTGGACCCGTTGCAGCTTCAACATGCTGACAGGTGAGCGTTGTACAAAGGGGAACTCACTACTGCTGAACTGAAACATCTTATCCCTTTAGATGTCCTTAGTATGTGGAACTCCATGACTTTGCTACAAATGCTTCCCATTTAGGGACCACTGTTAGCCAAGAAGACATTTTGTTACAGTTCTGGCATTCAGTAGTCTACAAAACATTTGTTTAACATATTGTACATTAAGTTTTAAAGAAGGTGCAGATAAATTTCATTTCATTAAGCAGCCAAAAATAATTTCTCATAGTATTACCAGTACTGTTTTTTAATTCTCCACAAGCTTGCCTGTGGTACTGGTTTAGCTCCCTGCTTGAGTGTACAAGAGACTGATGTGTCTTTGCCATGTAGCATCGTTTTGTAGTGGTTTCTGCTGGCATTATAGGGCTAAGCTTTCACTGAAATCTGTTAACTGTTGCTTATTTCTAAACAGTACCTTCTTAATAAATTACCCAGAAGGACATGTCCTTGCTGGAATTCCATCAAGTCAGAAATTAATTGAGCACTTAGTAAACTACAGGATGTGTAAAGTTCTTGACTTATTAAGAAGAACTGTTACAGCTGGAACTTGCAAAACACTGCAGCTCACTGTCCCTGCCACCCAGTCTACCTAAGTTCACCTCCACCTGATACAATTCCCAGATGTAGTATCCCCTTGAATCCCAGGAAGAAACATAGAATCATAGAATGGTTTGGGTTGGAAGGCACCTTAAAGATCATCTAGTTCCCACCCCCTACCATGGGCAGGGATGCCTCCCACTAGGCCTGTGTTGCCCCATCCAACCTTGAGCACTTCCTGGGATTGGGCATCCACAACTTCTCTGGGCAGCCTCACCACCCTCACAGTAAAGACTTTCTTCCTAATAATCTAATCTAAACCTACTCACTTCCAGCTTGAAGCCAATCCCCTCTGTCCTGTCAATACATGCCCTTTCAAAAAGTCCCTCCCGAGCTTTCTGGTAGGCTCCCTGCTGGTAGTGGAAGGCCACAATTAGGTCATGCTGAGATGTTCTTTTCTTCAGGCTGAACAGACCCCAATCCTATCAGCCTTTCATCCTAGGAGAGGTGCTCCATCTCTCTAATCAAGTTGGTGGCCTCCTCTGGACTTGCTCCAGCAGGTCACTATCCTTCCTGTAGTGAGATCCCCAGAGCTCAACACCACACTCCAGATGGGGTCTCACCAGAGTGGAGGAGAGGGGCAGAATCACCTCTCTGAACCCGCTGGCCACACTTCCATACAGGCATTTGACACATTCTTGGAGAAGCACCAACAGTAGGGTTGCTTGGTTTCCAAGTCAGGCCATCAGAGTACTTGATGGACACTAGGGAGAGAGGCATAGATTAAAAAATAATTACACATGGTCAAACAGAACTAGTTTTTCACATGTCTTTTGCTCACTAGTTAATTATTGTATTGTGTGGAGGAACTGACAGCCTTTGAGAAGGATGTCATCTGATTTGCAACTGCAAAACCCTGGCACCGCAGGCACCCTTCTCATTCTGGAGCTGACCCTGTCCAACTGAACGCTGTGAGGCAGCCTCCTCTCCACTGCCTCCAAGTTGTTTCCATGACCTGCCCCTTAAGAAGCTATCTAAGCCTGTCTGTCAGTACAACTGGCAGTAAATGTACCAGGTGAACTGTGTAGTGCAGGTTTTTTTAGGCTGTATTTTTCCTTCAAAACTTCCCAACTTATTGGGAGACCGTTGCTATGGGGATGAACTTGTGCAGCAGCTCCTGTGATTTTCACCGTGCTTGTACCTGGAGGAGTGGGGCTGAACAGGTGTGGGCAGCACGTGAGGGGCACTCGGCACTCTCAGCCTCTGCTGGGTTGTTCGTGTCTGATGGAGGCTGAGGGGCAGGTGGGGACCGTGTCTGTCACCTGTGACACATGTGAGGAGGGAGCAGATGGTCTCCTGCACAGCCACATTAATGCTGATCTGGGCAGGACCAGGCAGGGCTCCTGTAGAGAGCAAGGAACTGCCCCACGCTTCATCTTCACTCTGATACACTGGGAATTCTGAAACAGTCAAGTTACTGCCAGGAGTGTTTGCATTCCATTATAGAACTCCAGCATTCGGTGTTAAAAGGGTTAATTAAACACTGAAAGTGGTTTCTATTTCCTTCTTTGCTTTAGGTCAAAATGAGTCTGGAGTTGCTGTCCACAATGGTAGAATATATTTAGTTGGTGGCTATTCGATTTGGACAAATGAGCCTTTGGCATGTATCCAGGTGAGCGATTTAGGTTTCTTTTAAAGTCTTTTCCAATAATTTTGCAAGTATAAGTTTTGCACAGTTGTTATTAAAAAAGGAAAATACATGTGAAGAGGAGAGATTAAGGATATTTCTTATGCAGCCACTGAACCTGCATAAACAGAGAGGAAATACTGTAGAAATTAAAAGTATTTCCAGATGAGCCAATAGATGCAATTCCCCTAAGATATTCCAGTAAACCAGGGTTGAATTGTCTTTCCTTTGGCAAGGTTTGGATAAAATAATGTGTATATATTCACCGGTTACATGATTGAGTTCAAAATTAAAAGGGTTGCAGAAATGGATGATGGGGCTAAGAATTTTTCAGCCCATATTGGGATTTTTCTTTTCTTTCCAAGTTGTGTTTCTGAAGGGCAGCCAGAGTTAATGAGTTGACCAAGTGCAGTCATCCTGCCCTACTGCTTACTGCTTTAAAGTTTCAATGGGAGTTTTTTGATCTCTGCCCTAGGCAATAGCTTGTCCAACAAACTCTTTTGCTCTCCCGTCTTCTATAAAAGCAGCTCACATGCAGATCCATAGCTTTCAGGTATTTTGGTACAGAAATTAGGAATTCTTATCTTTCTGCATGTTTCTGAGTGAAGCAGTTCTGCATCACAGCCACTGCTTTGTGACCAGCTGGGCAGTTAAAGGCAGAAACTCTTGTATGTATCTCAGTTTCTGCACTTTTGCTGATAAACCACATTTTATTAGCTTCCAACTTTATGGATTTTAGAATTTCACCTCCAAACTGTCCCATAAGACTAGAAGTTAGGCTTAGCATAAGAAGGGAGCATATTAGGTTGCCAAGCTGCTGGTCTTATATTGAACATTTAGTAGCATGAATTTGTAAAGAGTAAGATAATGCAAGATAAGCATGTTCTGGTCATTAGTATAATTGTGTTTTAGCAAGTTGTTGGATACCATACCAAAAAATTTATTGGAAAAAGTCATTCAGGCTGGCTTGGATATAGCTGACATATAATGCTTAGATGGAATAAGAGCACTGTATAAAGGTAGCAGCTGTGCTCTACCAGTGGGCTCGTTTATAATCAACAGGTGCTTTGCAGTATTGCACCTGGGTTTTAATACGGCTTAGTGACAAGCAAGAATAATCCTGGGATCTTGCTTTCTTAAATGGACATTTGTCCACATCCCCAGACTGGTCATGAACTGGCAGGCTGCCTGACACAGTCCCCACATAGAAGGGAAAAGAAATATAAAGAGTGATTTGGCAGAGCTGTGTATGCTGTCCCTCCTCAGCTGTTGGCAGTGTGCCTGGCTTTAACCAGCAAAACTAGCCCTTTTATCTTCCAATTGAGGAAACCTGAGGTTGCTCTCTCCTTTGGAAGAAAAATTCCACTTTTTCTTTAAATTTCTTTACTTAAATTAAGTCAGTCATATATTTGGCATTCCCGTCTTCCGTAGAGTTTCTGTGCCCCTTTGGAGCTGACAAACAACTTGTGCTCTGTGCTAACAGGAGCCTTTCTGTACAGAGTAACACACCCGCACAGCTGCACATTCTCCTGCTAGGAAGCAGGATGCAATGTCATTGTTTGCTTCCGAGTGCCTGAGCATTCAGGTTTTGGGTTGGGTGATGAGGAGAGCAGATCACCAGATCCGTAAGTAATCTAAAAATTATCTGAAACTACCTTTCCACTGGGATTAATAGTAAATTTTCTTCAGTGATCCCAAAAATACTCTGTATGCTTTGCCATGCAGGTGCTGGATGTTAGCAAGGAGGGGAAGGAAGAGGTATTCTATGGGCCTACGCTCCCCTTCGCTTCCAATGGAATAGCAGCCTGCTTTCTTCCAGCTCCTTATTTCACGTGCCCCAACCTTCAGACTCTGCAAGTGCCTCACCACAGGATCGGCACGATGTGACACATTTCCTTGCACTTCACAGAATCAGAAGTGGAGGAGGAAGACATCAAACCCTGTGCATAGAAGGGTTTCTCTGGGTCACTGAGAAGAATCAATCCACTTGGGCTGCTGCTTTACCATCACACATTTGTCTTAAAGTCAGATCACAGCAGGCAGGAAGGAGGTTACAAAGCCTGCGTGCGGTTTCTCTCCTCGGCCTCAGACGCAGAAGCAGATACATGAGCGTGTTGTGCATTTCTGCTGGTGACCACTTGCTACGTGTCTTCATTTCCTTTTGCAACTTCGTCAAGCAGTGTGGATGCTCTCAGCCCTTCCTGGGATGCTGCTCTTTGGAGTCTGCACATTCAGTTGTTCACCAGTGGCGCTTTCAAAGACAATAAAAAAGCTCTGTTTATGTTGACAAAGATGATATAATACTGTGCTAATTATGCAATTTACTCAATACCTTTGGCAAAAAGAATAACAAATGTGTTGACTTCCAATTCTGAACTCCATCGTTTACAGTTTCTCATTTAATAATACTCATTTGAAATTTAAATACTTCAAAACAAATTAAAACAAAAATAAAAAACAAACAAGCCCTATAGGATATGAGGAACAGATAAAAATTGTCTCAGCTGAAAGGCAAAGAAAATGAAGCCTCATGGTTAAACTCAAGTCTGAACTGAATGTGTTTGTCTGAGAATCTAAAGATTGTTTGGTATGTCATTTACCAAGGTCTACTACCAAATAAATGTTACCTTCTGTCATATGATCAATTCTTCCTGACAGCTGCAGTCTTTTAATGGTGGAAATCAGCCTCCTTACTGTATAATTAAAATGTGCCATCTACTTAATATTTTTAATATCCAGTTTGCAAGGGGTTACCACATTTACAATTATCAATGAACAATCTCATTTTGTCCAACATATGGTCCCACAAATCACTGGTCTCCAGAGGCTAAACAGGTGTAGAACAATGTCAATATTTATTTATTTATTCCTTCAGTTTATATAATGTGTCTCCATTCCACTCTCCAGGCATATGCCAGCTCACAGCAAATACTCTAACCTGGTGTATTTTGGCTTTGCTTGGCTACTGCAGTCCCTGTCTCTTATCTCTGTGTTTTATTTACATATTGAACAAAAATGTCAATGTTTGTAAATATTAACCAAGCATGTAATTAAATCTTTCTCTATTTCTGATTTATGGATATGCTGCACTTCTCTGCCTTACCTACTGATCAGTTCCCTGCCACTGTGCTGCCTGAGCAGACCTATCAGATTCCTGCTGATGCTCCTGCTAATGCCACATGTGGAATGTGCTGCAGCAGTAGCCCGTGCCTGCTGGACGGGAACAGGTTTGACTTCGTCCAGTAAACAGCACTTTCTAATCAAAACTATCTTTTAACTTTTAAGGGTCTGATTACAGGGAGGTAAATTTATTATAATTTCTGTTTCCCGCTGGGCAGTGTACTGGTGGAACATCACCTTTCATTTTCCATACTTATAAGGTTAGAATGTTTTGTGGTTGGGTTTTTTTTGGGTTTTTTGGGATTTTTTTTGCTGAGCTTCCCCACTTTCATTGCCTCAAGCTGAGCTGGAGCTGCACAGTCTTTGCCTGGCACACTGACTCGAGTTACTAACACCATGTCCCTCTGTGCACCAAGCACGCCTATATCTAGGCAGGACTTTTCTCTGTGCTGCATGGGAGCTGGATAGGCTGTACATCAAGGCATATTTTAATTTCTTGGTTTTATTTGTTTGATCTCCTGGAAATCTGCATGCAAGGGACAGCTCTCTGAACAGTCCATTTACAGAAATTGTTTTCCTGTGTGGGCTGCAGGGCCCAAGCCAGGCAAGTATTCAAACTTTGACTTAGGTGTGGCTTTCAGGGACACATTTTCAAGAGGAAGGTGACTAAATTACTCAAAATATGTGTGCAGGGGCTATGAGTCTCATCCCAGAGGTACCACACCAGGTGAGTGATCCACTTTTGCCTCGGGGGCAGAACTGACATTTCCAAGGCATTTCTGGGCAATTGTGCAAAGTGTGTTTTCTATGTCTCAGCTTAGTTTGGAGACTTTTATTCCTAGGTCTCATAGCTTACCACAGCTGTAGCTATGGAATAATTTCTAAACTGCTGCTTCTCGAGAGCAAGGGGAGGGATTAGGGTGGATCAGGATGGCTGCTGAGCAGTGGCAGGAAGTGGCAGTGGCCTGGGTTTGAGAAGCAGAGGGGGGCAGCTTCCTTGAGCAAAATAGCATGTGCCTCTTGGTTCGAGGTCTGAAAGGCAAGAAAGTTGTTTATCATGTTTGTTCTGCCCTTTAGACACTTCTACTGCTCTGGTTGTTGTCACCAATTGTCTGCACTGTGAATGGCAGTTTCAAACAGCTGTGCAATTGCATTATATTTGTTAGGGGTACCTCTGCCACAGAGCCTCAGGACAACACATATGCTCCTATTAGTGTCAGGATCCTGCTCTGGCTCTTAATCATCAGGCTCCACTGATTACAGAGGTCTTTCACAGCAACCTCTTAGTCATTTAAGTTTTTGTGTCACACTTTCCTATCTGGGTCTTTCTGCTTTTGTTGCAGGACCTACAGGACAGATGGAGAGTACTTTGCTGCACCTGAAGTCAGAAAATGCCTCATAGCCCTTGCCAGATGGGCAAAAGCCAGTTAATTATTGCCAGGTAAGAAAAGGGAGGGATGTGGATGCAAGAACATACAGAGAGCTCCCTGCTGTGGCTGAGGGGTCTCAGCTGGAAGGAGCGAGGATGGGAGAGCAAGGCTGGCACCACGTGCCACCTGCAGCTGTGCAGGACTCCTGCAAAGGCTGCCTGGTGAGCTGAAGTTTCTGAATCACCATGTTCTTGCTCTGCCATCCTTCCATTGACTGTCTATGGCTTCTAAAACTGCCATGGTTGCAGAATTCTAAGTGTGACCTCCTGATCCACCTGTGATGTTCTAAATTTTGTACTATTTTGGGCAGACATACAGCTCTGAATCCAGCCTTCATCCCTACCCAGCCTACTGGTGTTGCTACGTACCTCTGACATAGTTTAGTTCAGTTATTCCACACAGCCTTAAAGCTGTCCAGAACATTATTTCCATGCTTGCTGGTTCTGTTGCCAGAGTCTGATCATCACAGTGTGAGAGCAGATGCCAGCACAAGTAATTTATCCAGCTGGGAGTGTGCAACCAGTGAGAACTCACTACTACTTCAGGGAAAGAGGTGTTCTTACCAGTGAATAGTTCTTACCAGCCACTGACTGTACTGTTTGGAAGAGTGCAGTTCTGTGCCCTGAATTCCTTAGATTTACACATTAAGGCTATTTATATCTGCAGCAAAGACTTTTGGCCCACAAGGTCTTGAAGAGCTGTACTGAAGAGCTCTTCTCTGATCTTTGTCAGGCCACTCCCATAATGAATAATATTCTATCCTTTATATAGCTTTAATTAAAGTATATTAGTATATACTTTACCTTTGAGTCCTAAAATGTGTTATCAGCTTTTAGCTATAAATAATCACAAGTGAATCAGCTGCTTTCTGCTTTTAATCCATAAAAGACCCAGTTTTCACAAGCAGCAGTAGCACCAACAGGCTCTTCTGCCACTTTGGTATCTCTTGAGTATTTCACACCCAAGTGCTGACTAAAGAAACATGTTATGAGCCAGTGTGCAGCAGTTTTGCTTCTGTACAGTAATGCTTTTGTAATCCTTTGACTTCTAATTGTGGCTTATGATTTTCTTCTTAGTGTACCAGCTTTTGAGCCAAGTTCCTGACTCTCAGAAGAGCTGAAACTTCTGTAACACTTTTCCTAATCTAAATTTTGCCTTCCCCACTTACCCTCCCCCAAACCTGTACAGACAGTTAGTACATCAGTTGCAGAATCATGGAGAAACAGATAATTGAATATTCACACATGCAGAAACAACCCAGGCAGAATGTGGAACAATGTGGAAACGGGCGCGAAAAGAGGCGGCATCTGTTTATTGAAAATTAAAATGTAGAATAAATTAAGAGGGCAAGGTTAAAACACTTCATCTGCAGACATAGTTTGTAGGGGAGGAAGACTGCAGGAAGTTTAGCACATACTCTGTATAAAGGACTTATGCAGTTCTATTTTTGCAAAATGAGCATTTTTTTCCCCTCCAAGGACATGTTATAAAGTGTCCACATAAAGAATGGTTTTCCAATAGAGATGATTATGTATAGCAGTTTCACAGTAATGCAGAATTAAAATGCTTAAAACGTTAATGTTGCAATGCTTCAAGTACTGAAGAACAGAGTAAGTATTTTTAGCAATACCCTCAATTCCTGTAAGTAAATGCTGTGCTAATTTTTCTGCCGGTGCCTATGCAGGTCATGCTGGGCCTTTCTAAAACAAATAATGAATCTAGCAAATTTGCATTTTTAATGCCTATTTTGGTGTCATTCTGCAAGGAGAAAGGTAGAGCCAAGATAGTGTTTGATGGACTGACAAATGCAGTGAATTTGGCTGTAATGTGGAATTACTCTGCTGGCATTTCCAAAGGCCTGTAAAGATACCACATCTACAAACAGAGGATCTGAGCTTTTGCTTCTTTTTTTTTGTTGTTGTTGTTCTGTACATACCTTTCCACTTTGTACATTAAGCTTGCAAAAGGTTTACCACTTTAAAGCTGCTAAAGTGCTAAAGTAGACAAAAGCCATATCCTAGTCATTCATCATAAAACAAGCTTAATTATGCTAGGACATATTGACACTGCATCAGATTTTTAATCTTCAAGATAATTTTATAACCATTGCTAACAGATGGGCTGATTACACTGAATTTGAGTTTTAAGTAATAGTTAAAAATTCTAAAATGTGATTAAACTGGAAATACACATTGCATACATAATTTTCAAAAAGCTTCTAAAAGAAGGAAAACCACAGTGCAGTAAAACCTCTTTTTTTTTTTTTCCTGAGGGAACTATACTGCATTTAAGTGCAGCTATCAAAGTTCCTTAGATGACCAAGCAGTTTATGCTCTTGGCAGCTCCTGTTCTGTTCAGTTACAACAGATAAGCCTGCATCTTATTCTTTCCATAGGTCTGCTCTATTCCAGCATAAAAGGTGTGAATTTTTCTATTTCAGAACCTCTTTTTTATTGAAACATATACCCCCCTTCTTCATTGAAAATGAAAGCAAAGAGTAATTTAAATTAACATGTTTCTGCTCTTCAATAACAATAATAAATTTAATTATTATGAAACAGAGGGACAGCTTTGTGGGACTAATGGAAGTCACATGTGAATTCTGAACAGAAGGTATGTTTTTCATGTTATCTTGTTAGGGTTACTAAAGGAAAGACAAGCCAGACTTCCCTCTGCCTGCCACAGTTCATCATGTGCTGGACATGTGTTTCATATCACAAGGATGATAATGGGTCAGAGGTGGTTGGTATCTTGGATTCTGGAAGAGGGGAAATATAAAGAACAAATACTGTCTATTTAGGTCTCAGTTCTATACATTGCAGAAAAAAAGGGCGCTTAGTGTATATATACACACACATCACAAAAATGTGTGTTGTGATGGTTTAACCATCACAACACATCCTCTTATATCCTGAAACAGTGCTCTGGCCAAGGAGATCAGTGTGGAAAATTCTGGCAAGGCTCATGCTGGCTTGGTTTCACACAGGTCTCCCATCACCAGTATTAGTATTTCCAAATGAGAGGACACTCTGGTCACAGACTTGGGGCAGGAAAAAGCATACTGAAATTAAAAATTTTGTTAAAACTCCACTGACAAACAGTGATTCTATAGTTATGAGTAATTATTTAAGATGTCTGCTAGTTTTGGCTGGGGTGGAGTTAATTTTTTTCACAGTGGCTGGTATGGGGCTGTGTTTTGGATTTGTGCTGAACACAGGGTCGATAATACAGAGATGTTTTTATTATTGCTGAGCAGGGCTTACACAGAGCCAAGGCCTTTTCTGTTTCTCGTACTGCCAGGCTGGGGAGGGGGCTGGGGGTGCTTGGGAGGCTGGGAGGAGACACAGCTGGGACAGGTGACCCAAACTGACCAAAGGGACATTCCAGACCATGTGACATCATGCTCAGTATATAAAGTGGGGGAAGAAGAGAAGGAAGAGACATTTGGAGTGATGGTGTTCATCTTCTCGCATTATGTGCAACACTCTTACCTGTGATGGGGCCCTGCTCCCCTGGAGATGGCTGAACACCTGGGAAAGCAGTGAATTTATTCCTTGCTTTGCTTTATTTGCATGCCATTCCTATTTATGGCTTTTGCCCTACCCATTAAACTGTCTTTGTCTCAAGGAGTTTCCTACCTTTTACCCTGTGAATGCTCTCCCCGATCCCACTGGTGGGGGAGCAACTGTGTGGGGCTTGGCTTCTGGCTGGGGTTAAACCATCACAACATCCAAAATAGCTTAATACCACCAACTTTTCATTATATAGATGGGTTTGAATGATGAAATGTCTCTGAATGAGGTACTCTAGCTACAATTTTATTTTCAGGATCTCACCATCCGTTGCAGAATTTACAGCTGCAGGAAATGTTTGTCCATGCAAGCAGTGTTATTTTTAAACAACGTACTGGGAGACACCCTTGCCATCCTATAAGTAAAACACCCTTGCAATGAGTAGCAATCTTCAAATGAGTGAGGTTGCTTAGAGCCTCATCTTACCTGACCTTCAATGTTTCCAGGGACGGAGTGTCTACCAACTGTCTGAGCAACCTGTCCCAGTGTTTCAGCATCCTCATAATAAAAAATACTTCCATATATCTGGTCTGAATTTACCCTTTTTTAAACCAAACTGTTCAGTGTAAAATAATGTAGAAAGGTTTAATTTAAATGTTGTTTATTGCCTTAAGCAGCCTCTATACAGACAGCATCTAATAAGACATCTATTTTTAGCTTTTAGGGTTTTTTTTGTATTTTAGTTAAAACCAGCATTTTCTTTGTTCCTCCTAACTGGTTTTGGACTGCTGTTTTGGTGTATGCTTGGTAGGTCAGCATAAACTAGCACTCTGCAAGTCTTCCTCTCATTAATATTATTGGAACTATCAGTCACATCTGCAAATGTCCATCAGATCACCCATCTGGCAGTGGTTGATGACTGTGATGCAAAATACCTTATTTCTGTTTGCATTAACTTTGTGACAAAGATAAATTATATTTTCCAAATTGTTTAAATTAATTTCTCATGTGCCAGGAGCTGCTATGCATTTACATAAAGTCCTGTTGCTTTTTCAGAAACTTCCAACCACTACAGATAGTATTTAATATGTCTTTAATAACCTACTAAACACATCATTAAGTGCTTCGTTGTAATATCTGTTCTATCCTTTAAAATCACAGTTTTTAGTTTCAGGAAGTAATACTACAGTCAGACATCTGTTCTGGGATCTACTGTATGGTAGGACTCAAATTTCAAAGGCATCTCAATTTATCTTGGAGAGGGGTATTTTTAATTTTTTTTTAGAAAGCTTTTCAGAAGCAGAATCCTCCTAGGATGAATAAAACTCCCAGGTACATAAGCTTATGAGAAGCTACAATGCAAGTTCAATAAGTTACTTTCATAATGAAAAGAACCTCCAGGTTCTGCACTATTAAGTAGCCTAAAGAGGCTTTTAGTTACTGCATTATCTGAAGTACCTATAGCTGATTTAGGCAAGAAGATTATCTAGTTTGACTTGATAAGATTACTGTAACGAAAGGAAAGCTGCTCTGCACAAGATTTTAGGGATTTTTGTGGGCTATTAGACATAAAAATAATTTTTCCTTCCCGTTAACATTGTAAAATTAAAATGTGAGTAACTTTAAAAGTAAAAGACTGCTCACCGGTGTTGCCATTAATGGCAAACCCACTCTAAAGTCCAGTAAGTAGTTCCAGAAATTTTCAGAAAGCTTCAGATTATTGAGGGAAGTGAAAAGTGTGGATAACATAGCCACTAATGAAAGTTTCCTGAGCACTTTAGGAAAAAAAAAAACATAGAAAAAGTTACAGAGCTAGATCCAGCCTTGAAAGACCTGTAACACAGCAAAATATTTAAAAGATCCAACTTTCCCAGCAAACAGGAATAATTACTAGTCTATCATCAAATGATGAGTATTTTAATTAAAGTCTGTCCTCTCTTCTTTTTCCCTCCCACCTTTCACACCTAGCATAAGTGGATAACTAATAATGCCATAACTAATTAAAAGACCATTGGGACCCCTGGAAATACAGATCAGTTTTAAGAACATAGCATTGAAAAGGAAGGGAACAGGCAATCTAAACCTGCCTTTTCTTCTATTACCCACAAAGAAAACAGAGAGGTTTTACAATGGAATATGAAATACTGAAATGTTTTAATACAGGTGGAAGTTAAAGACAGCTATATACATTCTGTGCAACATAAACATATTAAAAAAATACTCTCTCAACACAAGCTTTATCACACTGGCACAACCCCTGGTGAATGCACTGCATTCAACAAGTTGAGTACTAGAGAGCACACATTTTTCCCATACTACTAAAATAATAAATTAGAAATTACAAAATTACGATTTTCTTAAGAACAGACTGAATAAGATTCTCAAAAGTACACTTTTAAGAGGGATAGGTCTCATTCAGTGTGAACTAAATTGTGAAATTCTTTGAAATCCTGTCTTGTATGTTGCAATATAGGCTCTGTTTATACAGATATTTGAATCTGTAATAAATTAGCTTTCAATCTTTCTATTGCTATTCATCAGGATATTGAGTCAATCTTCAAATGCGTGACAATAATAAAATATCAAAGTTGGCTTTTTTTTAAATTAATACATAAATTGGGGGAAAAAACAACCACAAAAATCGATACATGTATTTCCATTGTAAAGATAAAGAACTTGTCTAGTGTGTCATAGTCTGTAGTTTTAGGTACCAACAATGTCATAACATCCAAGAGGAAAGGATTAAGCACCAGCACACTACGGCTCTGTTTCATTTTCCAGTTTTTGTATCTCGTTTTGTCCAGCCTCTGCAAGGTGAGATAAGAGTCTCCTATAGGATTCTCTGTTGGGGGAGAAAAACCAAAACATATAACATGTTACTTAAAAATCTCACACATTATAGCAGTAAAAGTGTGTAATTCCCAAACACATTGTTTAGATATTGGGATATTAAAACATTTTAACTTCCTCCCACCTATTCACAACAGCTTTGTTTGCTGTGATTCTTTAGCATAGCCAGACCAGAGGAAGAATAAGGACTGCACTGTTTACAACTAGAAGTGTAATGGAGCTGCTTAAAGTCTACTTGTTTAGTAAACTGCTGTGAAATACAAGTTCCTTATTTAAAAACATGTAGTTTCCAAGGCCTAGATGATACCAGCATTCAGACTTGATAATACTTGCTCTCTCATTTCTACCTAAGCAATCCCTGTGACTCTCACCACAGCACAGAGATGTGAGCCCTTGGCACTTGGGTGCAGCCCAAGCACTGAACCAGATTTACACCAGCATCCTCAACCAAGGACAATGACTGTTTTAAAATAAACCTGGGATTCAGAAGAGAACTGTCACTCGAGTGGATTTTCCAGAAGAGTGCATATGTGTTGATGAGACTTTTCACCTTAAGTTCATTCTAATACTCTCCAACCCAGACAATGTAATTATTGTTAAAGTACTGCCTCTGACATTTAGGTCTTTTCTAATTATCTATTTTTGTCATGAAATATTAACTTGAGCAAACAAAACTGTAGTTTTCATACTAGTTCCTTGCAATTACAACACTGGACATTACCACTATAAGCATTTAATGCAACTTCCGAACCTTACTTCTTTTATAGCTGTGGATTTGCACTTTCATGTCTACAGTAATTGCACTGAATATGTTAATATCATATTATTTACAGTCTGGGACTGAAGAGAGAAATCAGGTGTTCTTGAAGAGAAAAAATTAGTGTTCTTACAATAAAATGCTCATGGAGCACCTCAGGCTGCTGGGAAATGGAACACATTCTAAATACATATTACTAATAGAAAATATCGACAACAGATTAGATAATGTATATGGTTTAAGTGATGAGGATCAAGGAAATGTAGCTCTTCAGTAATCTCCAAGCATGTATTTCAGGAAGCTCAAACAACCTGCATGCTTTCAGGATTTTGCAGATAATGGGATAAATGTTACCATATTAACAGTATTTAACAAAAGAAAAACAAGCAAAAATTTTAGCTATGAAACACATTATCAAAGGATGAAAAGCAGGTCATGTGGAAAACCTGTGTGTAACAGTACATTAGCCTGGGCAAATTCTCTTAAATAAAAGCAAATGCAGTTGTTGGTAGTGGATAGTAAAAAATGAATAATATAATTACAAATGAATTAAATATATTTTTCATTAAATGGAAGATGAATACCCTGTGAGTACCCTTCAGTGTCTCATGAGTTATTCTTGCACAACTCTGTCTTTTGGACTTTTTATAGCCCAGGCCCTGCCGACATACACCTCAAAACTTCCCCAGTGTGAGGCATGAGTGGATCCTCCCCTTTAAGTACTCCCAGGATGTGCAGCAATGCAAACACTGGGGCCAGTTCTTTTGCCTAGACCACAGCAGAGTCATGGGCAGCCTCCTAGTGAGCAGCACTAACAGGAGGAGCCCTTTTGGCTCAGGTGCCACACGAGGCAGAGCTTCCTGGAGAGTTTTGTATCAGTACTGGCATAGATGCTGAAAGGTCAGTGCTGCATCTGCATCCAGAGACACCACTGTCCCTGCAGAGCTGCTCCTCTCCTGTGCCATTTTCTCCTAATGCCAGATGGATTCACATGTCAAATATTTCTGTCCTAAGTTCCTGGGGGGCCAACAGAGGAAGTGTGAGCCTGCTGTGCCTATCGGAGCCAGCCTTTCCTGGACACACACAACTCTTCTAACTTTAGATTATCAGAGAGCTCTTAAGTTGGGGGGGTATTTATTTTCCAAGCATCTCAGACCATACCTGATTATACTATAATTTCACATATGACCCATAAAGTCTTCTAAAACAGGGACTAAAAGGAAAATTCTTTGGGTAAGAAATTCTTAATTCTGTTTTGCAACATACATTGTAGAGACAACCTGGCTTCACATAAATTCTACTCTGGTCTGTGGACCTTAGTATCAAAACATCTCTGGAAATATTTATCAAATACAGATGGCTTAAAACCATGAAAGGCTTGAGTTAAGGAAGATTTCTGGCTGAAAACACTTAAAAATCACTCATTTTTGAGTGTCTGTGTTGCTGTCTTAACACTGCTTTCTTTCAACAGAATAAACCTCTACCATTCATTGTCAATAATATTAAATGAAAAATCAAACCTCTGTGCAGCATTTCTTCCAAGGCCTTGTTTGTGCTCGGAATCCTTCAGAGACTGTGTGATTGTGGGAATCAGGCTGGTAACTAAAGTCTGATCCAAGACTGCCACTGTTTCCAGTATGCTGAAAACCCGGTGATCATAGACAGCAGTGTAGTCCTGGATAAACTGCCTGAGAGGGATACAGGGGTATTTACTGCAGGGTCAAAACTAGATGCAGAGAATATGCCAACAACAACCAAAGAATCTAATCAGAACCAGCAATGTGGCTGCATAGCAATTTTCATATTGTTACTCTGGAATACTCTACCTGGAATACTTTCTCTAAACAAAACCATGGTTTTGAAGACTAATGCTAAAAATTCCACACATTAATTTTCAAGTAATTTGGCAGATTCTGCTGCTGTTTCACCAGGACTGCCTTGTTCCAGAGCACTTTACTTCGTAATGTGTGTGAATGCAAAACTAAACCATATATTTCTTATTTAATAAATATTAATTGTAATAAAAAGACTAACAAAACAAGAGTTTTAGATTCAAATTTGCAGAAACAATGTTGGCATTTCTTATAAAGCTCCCCTGGATCTTAAATAGGGCAGACCATTAGATGGAAGCACATCCATTTGCTGTCCTGAGGATCTGAGGACTTTAAGGCTCACAGATTACATTCAGATCAAAATTAGCACCCTCAGGATGACACATCCCATGAAAGTGATGTATCACATACAGACTGGCATTCCCACAAACACCCATCCTTTTTTCAGTGAGTCTCTCTCAAGGCTTTCACCTAGACCTAGCCCAGTCCAGCAGCAGTGCTTAAGGTTTGCAGAATGTCTTTGAATGTCAGGTCATGCAGCTCTTCTACTGTATCCATGTAAGATACAGGATTCACTTTACAGAGCTATGAAATAAGGATAATTTACATTATTATAATCTATTATTGTCTCAAAATCAAGCTTGTTATATGAATATTAGCTGCACTTCAAATTAGGCACACACATCTTTCACAGCACCATCAGCATTCCCGAGGAGTTTTTCCCATCGCAGGATCAACACACCTCTCTACTATATGCTTCTCAAAACAGTACCTCATCCATGAGGAAGCAGGTATGCCTCTCACTTCTATTTTTCTGCTCTGGCTTTTTAGCAAAGCTGTATTCAAATCCAGTGCCAAAGTACCATTACAAAAATACCATAAACAAGCAACAATGCAGCATGTTAGGATAATTAGTTATTTTAAGAAAACATGTTTGCTGTCAATTGGCATGCAGCAGCTTTGCTGCCAGTTGGCATATTTTCTGGTTACCTAAATACAGAAGTCAGCTGGGTGGTATGTTCTCCTCCTGACCCTGCTTGGCAGCCTTCTACCATGTACTGTACAATGTCTGTAGATATTTTTTTAACTGCAAAAGAAAAATCACAAGGTTCACACAGAGCTCTTGAACTGACCATCTGGAGAATGTCTTTCATGAAGACAAAAATTTTTAAATGGAAAAAAAAAAGGTTTCATCTTTCTTTGATGCAAGTGAAATGATTGTGAGCACTTAGATTGGCTATAAAGAACAGAATGAGTCATGGGTTTATGCAAAAGTCTTTTCACCATCATTATCCTCTAAACAGATTTTTAAATACATTATGGTCTTTTAAAGTTAAAGCCAAGAGATATACATTTAGAGGAAATGGAGGTTTTATTTAAATGTAAGTTCTGTTTATGTTCTTTAAGCATTCCTATTTGATTCAAAAGAAAGGCAGTCACAGCATTATAGTCTGCTTAAAGCTATGTGGATCTACTCCGTACTTTCAGTGGTGGAGATTGTTCTGAAATGCGCCCTAACTCTTTTTTTAAGGGAAAAAAACTAAAAAAACCCAACAACCTCCCCCACTATTTTCTCAATAATTGTTCCCAAATAAGTACCCAAGTTTCAAGATACAGCTCTTCCTTTATAAAGGTGGAACTGGGCTGCAAGGACTTTTCTAGAAGGGTGCGGCAGAGCCCTGTCCAGGCAGGCAGGGAGCTGGTGGCTACAGCAGCACAGGACTTCCAGCTCATTCCCTGGCACATTGCAAGGTGGCTACTCAGCTTTTAGTAAATATGGCTGTGATGGCAAAAGGGGAAGAAAATTGGTGATGACTGAGCCAATTTCCTAAGCACATCTTGTCCCTGAAACTATTATAGACCAGAATCAAACAGTACTTTATGAGAGAAAATTCCCAAGAGAAGTCAGAGGTGAATCCAAATTTTGCTTAATGCCTCTCTAGCAGCAAGAAATGGAAATTTAGAGCTCAGGTACATTTGCTTTACAATGGTAGGGTGAAAAGAGTGCTTCAATCTTTAAGTAGCTAAAATTAAAGATGTTCTTACTACAAAACGAACCATGCTAAAAGAAGACTCAAAGATACCTTCAGAGAGCAACATGCTACTTTTAATCCATTTATAATGCCTCTATGGGGAGAATATACACTAGACTTATTTGGTCTCAAAATTTTAGGTGGAAGAAAAGTTCCACAATTGCTAATGGAGGAGATTATATGAGAGGGATAGGGAAAAAGGAAATGCCTTCAGATTCCTGAGAAGCTGATTAGTTCATTAGAGAGTTAAATGAGGCAGGACTTCTCTGCCTGAGAAGCTGAAGTCCCAGACCAGTTAATGAAAAAAAAAAAAAAGCCTCATCCAGTTTAGCTGGCCAGATTGTTTTATTCATCTCATCTGAGAGTCTTAAATACTGGGATGAAAGATGCTCAGCAGTGCAGGAATCTTGCAGGTGTGGAGAGATGTACTTAAAGCAAACAAACAGCTCACCTTGCAGCTCATTAACCAGTACCAAGCATTTCAACACAGCTGGAAGAACCAAGTCTATGTCACACAGTTCAGTGCTCTGGGTTCTCTGAAGTACTTCAAGAATGAAAGCAAGAACGGAGGCCAGGCGAGGAGGTGGAGCATGCCCTTTGAACTGCAGGTAGTTTTCCCTGGGAAGACAAAGCAAGCCAGAACAAAGTCTATGATTTGGGGTTTTCTTCCATGCAATGCAAGAACCATATACCTTAAAATAACTGTGATGTTTCAACAGGAGGCCTATTACATAGATTTCTATGTTTATCTAGGCTCAAATAATGGCTTCTATTTGTCTTAGTCGTAGCAATGACTCCCCGTTTGTCAGAAGACAGTGATATCTTCTGACTCTTCTGTTCAGAGAGGAGTGAAAAATAAGAGCCATCATAATTACACTTAAAAACCCAAGTGTGACTATTAAAAGCTAAATACAAAGGTAGCTTTATAATATAATTGAATTCATGAAGGAATCAAGATTCTAAAATCCTAAATCAACATGCATAATACAGCTGTTAATTACATTATTTAGCTTTATGTGCTTCGCAAACTCACAATCATACTTCACTGGTACTGTTATTTGATTTTTGTCAACAGTATGTTGTAACAGGACAGCCAATGATTGATTTTGTTCTGTCAGAATTAACAAACATATCCAATATAAAATCTGGCACAAGGATAAAAGGTGACCTGTCAATCTGCAACAAGAGCAAATTTTAACATCACACACATGGAGTGTTCCAATTTTAACACCTTGATTTGTTCATTTTCCACAAAAGAATACAAGAATTTGAACTACTGTTGGTTTGGCACCACAAATTAATGGAATCTGAAGACAGTAAGTTTCACAGTGAAAGAGGACACAGCATTTATTCATCAGCAAGAGCACTCCCAGAACCTTCAAAAAAACCTTTTAAGATATTTAATATTAGGTACTGTTACATACTCAATAAGGCACATACGTTGAGTGAGCAATGCATCAATTTAAAAACAGCATCCTTATTAAAAACTCAGTAAAGAGTGTTTCTACAACTTTCAAATGAAACATGACTTTCAGAGCTCTGCATACTTCGTTGCACTGCTTCAGAGCACTGGTGTGACTTGGCAAATGAAAGCTGTGACATCCACAGTTCTTGTATCATGTGTCTTACTTCAATATTAGGAACTCTGATATCTTCTGTCTCATTAATTACTTTGAAAATTTCCCACAACTTTTTTTTTGGTGTGTTTTTCCACTACAACAGCTGAGCCAGATAACACAATCCTGATGGTGTGGTTCCCTTTCCTCTCTGCAGCAGCAATACATTCCCTGCTTTCATACAGCAAAGAGCAAACAAACTGCACCTATTTGGGTACAGACCAAATAGTGGGGTGACTGCCTCGTGACCACCCAGCAGTTTGCAAATCAGAGTGCTGCTCAGTTCTAACACATTCTTCCCAGATCACTAAGGAATATTTCACGTCTTAAAAATCACCAAGTGCCATTAGACCTTCAGAACTTTCCACTCTCAATCCCCATGTTCATACATGCATGCGCACATTCAAAAATAACTTTAGTAAGATGACGAAGTTTGAATATCCAAAAACATGTCAGAACTAAGATTGTGAAGTCTTAATTCACTCCCTTAATATGTGATTATACAGGCTTTACTTGGATAGGATTGCATATCGTATTTACCCAAGATCAGCACTGACATTCTTTTTCAGATCAACATGTATACCCACTCTTTAACAAATAAAGATCCAATTACCATGGATATAAGCCTGTATTGGAGGAGGTTTAAATCCCTTCCCAATATGGACAAAACATACAGATTGTTCACCATTCTGCAGTACATAAAACCAAGTGTCAGCCTCTCAGCAGCAGAAACACAGATTTGTAGCTGCTGTTGACATCATGCAAGTGGTGACAGCACAGTGAACAAATAATGTCTCCCTGTCTCTCTGTCTTTCTCTTTCCATACCTGCAGTTTTCCATGTCCCCTGGGCAGCTGGCACATCTGTCTATGCCCTGACACTTAGAGAGAAATGAGGCCCCCCTATCACAGGTAACTGTGGCAGCTCTAAGCACTACAATTCTGTACCCCTAAATACAGCCTGAGACAAACATGTGATGACGTCTATTGGAGCATAATTTTTCTAGAAAAGGACTTGCTTTTCATGTGACCACCTGCAATATTTTTTTATTGTGGCCTAGGACCTTTACCTTTAATTACTGTCTCACAAATCTTTCCAATTTTACTCTCCTGATATATAAACACTGTCCTTCCTTTGCTCCCTGCCCAGCAACTCACAGGCTCCTCCAAGAGCCACACCATCATCAGCTGAGAGGAAAACAGAGGCCTGAGCTCATGAGCTATTTGTGAAATCTGAATCTGAAACCTGAGTAAGTGATGTTTTATATCCCACTGGTCCTTACCTTATGACATGCAAAGTGGTCTTCCGGAGACGGAGGAGCTGGGGGGCTGTGATGGAGCTGCCTAAAGCAGAGAGCAGAGGATGCTGCCCGGCACCGGGCGCAGTCGGGGAGGAAGGCAGGAATCGTCCAAAATAATGCCGAATAATGCTCCCAAGGAGTTGATTTAAATAGGCACCCTGTGTTTGGGACTGACAACATATGAAGGACAGGCCCTGTAGAAGAAAATTTTATAAAGTGAGGAATTAAATAAATTTTTACCAATACAGTTGAATAAATCTTTAATAACTGTATGCTTAACACTCACTACATGCTGTGTAAACTCCTGCACACAGAGTAACTATGCCTGACAAATAAGCATCACTGATTTGCTGCAAATGAAGACAGAGGCAGGCAAGGCTTGCAAAGGAGAGAAAAATCTTTCACTAGACTAATATACTGGAAGATAAGATTTGGGACATGCAAGCTCCCTTCAAATTCAAAATAAAACTGTTGGCATTTCAGACCTGAGAAAGCTTCTGTGCCCAAAAGCTTCTCATTTCTGTTTTCAATCCTGTACATGGTCTAACAAAGTATGTTAATCACCTAAGTTTTAAGATGGAACAGAAAGAATAAATACCTCATCTGCTTGTAAAGGACCATGTGAAATTTCTGTATAAACGATATAGCAGAAAAATTAGCACTTAGAATTAAGCTCCAACAAGAAAAGATTTGCTCATAGTATGAACAAATTAGGGTAAATTAGGCACCATTTATAAGGGATTTGGAGGAGATTTTAAACTCTGTTTAAGATAAGGCTAAAACTGCTGTGATTTATCCAATATAAGCCATATTGATCCAGAGAAAAATCTATAATGAAAGTACTTGCCCAGAAAGTGCTTATCTGAACTCTACCTGTAGTTATAGACCATATATATGGTCCATCTCTGAAAAAAAAGTAGTATTCTTACTGGAATAGGCTCCCATAAGAGAAAGTTAAGATCTTGTTTCCTTCTCCCTCCTCTGGTTACTGAGAGCAAGAAGAACAAATCACTAAGAAAAAAATAAAAAGGTCTCGTGATCATCTATCTCAAGGGTCACAGTCAGCAGCATAAACAGAAGCCTCTTGAGAACTCACTTTTCACAATAGTTTTGTCCAACAAGAATAATGGTGTAAAACAAGGTCAAGCACAGAGCTCCCTAGACAGCAATTTCAACAGTACTTCAAATTTCCATTAGCATTGCAATCCAGACTCCAGTTTTGGTAGGAGGAGTATCTGTCTGAATATTTATGGTTGCTGAGGTAAACTAATGCCCCTAATACAGGAATGAACAGATCAACTCAAGCTGCTTTTGTTTTCCAGCTATAGAAAAACTGTATTTCTGTTGCTTTTTGTATAGAAGTCTCTCCCCAAAAACATTTTCATCTATACCTGTCTATATGAACGTGACAGAACATTCAGGGAAAAAAAAAAAGCAGGCTGAGGTGTAGCTGAGGGTCTTGAAATGGTGAGTTCCCAATTTTGGTTCCACAGTAAACATATACAGGAAACATGAGATTTCAAGAAATGAGGTGTCTGAAGACTTGCTGTTGGTGGCTCTCTTGAATGCAGATTCGAGTATCACCTCACATATTTCTGGGGTTCCTTGATAATTCTGGCAAGTCTCAATGATAAAAACCACACTTTCTGAACTGAGGCCTTGAGTAAAACTTCAGATTTTCTCCTCCTTTTGTGTACATAGAGAAAAAGGAAAAAGCTGCTGCTGTTACCAGAGTTCTTAAAAAAAGAAGTCTGCTACTTCTTGGCAAGTAGCAGACTCAGAGGCTATTAAGAGATGGCAGACTATTTAGTATGTAAACTTAAGTGTTTGATGTTTTCAGTAAGATATTGCAGCAGGCATAAAGAAAAGTTACCTATGCTTTCTGCAGTAAAGCTCATACAAAAAGACAGAATGTATTCCATAATCCAAATATCTGGCACTCTTAAGACTCTAAACTGTTTTAACACTAAAAGAACCCAGACATCTATGACAAATTGTATTAATTTATCAGATAAAAGGGACACAAAGAACACCACAACCTTACAGAGGATACCTGCAGGAACACATGAAGAACACAGCACCTAAGATCTAACAATGACAGTTGCTAAAATGAGACAGTTCTTCAAACTGAGGATCAACAAATGATACACAGTTTCAAGAAAAGAAGACATCAGTTATTAACTAGTAAGAGTTACTGTTTTTAAGAATGATCCTAGAGTTATTAAATGGCTGCAATAAGAAGAAAAGAACATTAGAATTTAGATATCTGAGGGAATGGTGACTGATTTTTGCAGGTCTAAGAATTTCATTTGAAAGTGAACCAACAAACCTAGACTGATCCTTCATAAAAGCATTTTCATTTTTTGAGTTGAAATAAATTGGTTTGGAAGCTGCATCCCAAAAAATTAGAAAAGAACTTGGATTTCTCTCTTAGACAAAAAGGCCTACTGACTTCAGGTCAACATTATGTTCTTTACTTTGGACTCCCTCTTTTCCTTACAAAGTGCAGAGAATAACAGACCAGCACAAGGTCTGACAACACCATATCCCAAGTGGCACAAGGCACAAATTACCAACACTGCACAGTAGCTGCAAATCTCCAGCTACAATGGCAAAACATCCTAGGCAATGCTGGCCAAGGATGCGATTGCAAGGTAATCACACAGAAATTTCTTCTTTTAAATCCCACCAGTAATTAAGAGACATGAAGGAAGTGACCATTCAAATGAGACAAAAAAGAAACACACGTGCAACTGGACTGCAGTTCTGGACCAGAGATTTGAAATCAATCACATCAGACCCCCAGGACAATCCCTAGAAAGCAGATGGACTTTAAAGGGTTGATAGAGTTGCTTTCTTTTCTTTAACTATGCTCTTCAACCATCTTCTGAGGTTAAGATTAAAAAAAAAAAAAAAAAGGACATTTTAAGGGGAGCAGAGAAACATGACATCATCTGCTCTTAATTTCAGCAGAAAGGCAATGGATTCCTGTGTGTGTTCACTGCAGGAACCTTTTGTGGCCAGAGCTGCCTCTTCTGATTTATCTGTATATCTGTAAATCACCTGTGGAGAGCAAAGAACCGATTAGTGTGGATTACTGGAACTATTCACTGCAGAAATGCCAAGCTACCTAATGATGACTTACACTCTAAGTCCTGCTGTTGGAATAAATCTGCTGTCCACCAATTAATGTTGTACAATTCCATTTAAATACATATTATAATTCACAAAATGTACTAATAAGCTTGCTCAAATATCGGACCACAGATGTGGCTCATGGCATGGCTTTTAAAGTCTGATCTCTGACAAATGCTGAGCCTGCACAGAGCCATTAAAATCACTGGGAAGTGTATGTGCCAAGCACTACTCAGAATGAAGCTCTTTTGCCATTTTCAGTATTTACACAGAAATCAACAAATCTTCTGTATTTGGACAGGGTTCACACTGATAATCAAGCAGGGTATCTTACCTTCCCTGTCATTATGTATACAGTGCTTATTCCATGCACCCACACTGTACTCTTCAAGATATATTTAAACAAATATTTCTTCTCCAAAACATGTTTCTTACACTGCTTCAGTTCTCTCTCATATTACTGGTAAATCTGTACTAAAATTCCTCTGGATCATTCTCCAAGAAATGCATCAAGAGCAATACTGGTCTGAAACTTCCTATGGTAGATTTTAGCAATCCACTACCACACAAATCAACTCAACTTCTTTTTGCAGTAGTGAAATACCTACAGTTAAATTTTACATACCTCACTATCTCATAATTAGGAACAGTCCTATACAATTGTAAAATGGCTGTTCATTCACATTCTTCATGCTTTACTTTCCAAAGTCAGTCATTCAAACAATTCTGAGGGCAATTTTTATATTATATCTCAATAAAAATCTTTCTTAGGTTATCAAGTATTATCAAAATAGATATCCAGTGAAAGAAATAGTACCCTATAGGCAAGAGAAAAAAACCCCAAAAAATTAGTTTAAAAGTTCCTAAAGCTAAGCTATTTTGACAAGGTAGTTACTGAGTTTGAAAAAAAAAAATCTTGATAAGCTCCTTGTACCGTAGAGACCAGACCAGCTGCCCAAAAACTGTCAAAAGGCAGGGGTATAGCCCAAAGTTCTATATAAACACAAAAATAGAAAGTAAACACAGTCAGTCTGAACTGAGGAGAGAGAAACGCAACATCCAGTCTTAATTAGTGCCTTTGACAATTGTGTGCTTGTGTAAAATTAAACAAATTTGTAGGTTTGGGGCGGTGAAGGACAATGAAATACAGTCATTGGTTCTGATGAACTGTGTAGTAATAAACTACATTGTTTAGCTTTGTATGTTGTCCTAAAAGACGAAAATATTCAGAAATTCTATAGGATTTCATAAAATTGCTGCATCAGTGAATATGTAAAATAAATTGCTACTAGGACTGACTTCAAACCCCTTTAAAACCCACAAAAAGGATCAAGTAAACCACATTAGGATTAGCTGTTAAAAACTCTGGAAAGAGAGAAGTTTTTTCAGGCCATTGCTAGCAAAACTAAACTGTTTTCTGAGATCTGAAGCAGTTTTTTTGAGCAAAGCAGGAGAAGCCTACACTGTAGGAACCAATGAAGAAAAAAAGATGGAGCCTGGAACTTTTCAGGAGACTAAAGAAAAAGTTAAAAAAGGAAAGGCTGCTGAATAGAAATTCTGCTCTAGGGCTTTTATACTTTGACTATGAATAAAGAACTTGCATGTATAAGAAGATGCTTTGCATGATCTCCAAATTCCTGTTTCTTTATTTTCTTGTAACTGTGAAAGGATTAAGTTGTAAGCTGGAGTATTAACAGGGACAGATCTACAGAACAATGCTTGTCTAACATTAGGGTGAATTAAGGCTCCTGCACTAAAACATCAGTGCTCTACCTCCACAAATGAGCATTAGGCACAGGTGTGCCACCACAGGTGAGCACCAGCTACCCAAGAGGGGCCTCATCACACATTTCACCTGCACTTTAGGTTAGTCAAGGTGAGGTTATTCCCAAAGAATTCTGTTTCTCCATCTTCTCTCCCACGTAGACTGTTTTATCACTTTTCTGATAACGCCCATTTGGGGTTTTGGGTTTTGTTTGTTTTGTGAGGCTAGTTACTATTTGATTCAAGTCACAAATTGCTATTCACAGAATCATTAAAGCAAATTAAATGGGAATGCATATAGTGGTGAAAGGGAATGAATGTAGCTTTGAGCCAACTGTGAAACAATAACCTGAGATGCCAGAGAGAGCCTAGAATCCATTCAATCTCAAATGATCTCAGAAGAGATATTTTTTGTTGCTGTTTTTAAATTGATCTTGAAATATTTTTGTTTTGAGTTGATTCTAAACAGGAACTTTTCCACTTTTCCGCATAAAAGAGAAGGAAGTATTTTTGAATCAATGAAGCATTTTGAAACACTTAAAATATTGGAATCTTGTAAATACAAACTATTAATAAAACACAAAAGTCTCATATTGAAACAGGAAAAATAACTCATGAATTCTCCCCTTTTCTCTCCAAAAGTGTTTATCGAATTAAAGAACTACTTGATTTCTAGAAGTAGTGTTTGTCTAAAATAAAATATTTGGTCACACAAGATCATCTAGAGTAGCTGGAAAGCACGTGGACAATGCAACAGACTGATAAAGAGTACAAAAGTGAGGTCTGGAAGTCAGAATCTGGCAAATAAAACAGGAAATAAGGGTACACAACACTCAAGTTTTCAAAACCAAATCAAGTGGTTTCATCTGAAGACTACATCTGTCTGTGCAGGCTCCAGAGAAACTGGCTCTACAACCGAAATACCAAATTAGCAAACAGACACTCACACTCCGTGCTAATACCATTGGCCAGATGGCCCTACATGCACACAGCTTCTGAAAATACCTACAGAGCAATAAAGCAAAACAGACTGTGCAGAGCATTACACAACCATATTCACTTCCATATGACACGCCTTCGATCACAATGAACTGCTTTTGAAACTAATCAAGTTATGTTTACAATGGCACCACTGCATTGTTTCACAATACAATCCTGCAAAGTAGTAAGTTAAGAGAGCAATCAAAATGAAGACTAAGAGAGAAAGGAAAATGGTAAGCAAAAAACACTCAAAAATTTACAAGGAAAACATGTCAACTTATTTATTTTCAAATTACAGTCTTTTCTCTTTTTCACCAGTAGAAATTAGTCTCTTTCTACAGCATCAACAAGCCTTACAGAGTTTAAAGAGTGACAGGTAACTGAGGGAAGAGTAGGACAAATAATAGGGAAGAAGGCTTTAGTCGTGCAATCATAAGCAGCAGGAACCTGATTTAGCAAAACCTATTCTCCAAGTATTAAGACAAACCAGTGGCATAATACACCAAGGATTTTCATTTGTTCATAAGAGCAACAAAAAAAAAGGGTATCTCATTTATAACTATCTACAGTTAGACAAGTCAAGGATGATTTAAAATATTTGTTTGCTCTGTCATCTTAACAATTTTCTCACTACATATTATGATTACTTGATGCACTGTTTGAGAAATCTGTCACATTGGAGACTATCGTAACCAGGAGGATGGCTAAAAGTTTTCCATATGCAGTGATGAGACCAGAAGCTCTGGAGTGTACCACAGCATGGCTGCCTGCAATGAGGAAAGCCAAATGGGTGGCAATTTTCCTTCCACTTCTGTAAGAAAAATAAACTTCTCTTACTGCTTTGGTAAATTCAGTTGATGCCTGTTCTGACTAGGGAAGAAGAAAACATCCTCTGCAATATTAATATTTTCCTGAAGATTCATTTGTGTGCTGATAATAGAGCTGAGATATTTACCTGGAGATAAAGAGGCAGGCTTTCCTGAATGGCAGATAGCAAAGCCACAGGCAGTTCCTTGTCCTGCTGGAGCACGGAGTGTGGCAGCAGTAAGCAATCCACAATGCAAAACAAGAGTTGTTGTGCCTTGGAAGTAGCCAGGATAGGTGCACAGAACTTTACCAGACATCCTGTTGAAAAAAATTTTAAAAATCCCAAACCAATTTACAGTTAGGAAAAAACATTAAGAAAGTCTTAAGAAGCGATTATGTTAAATTAGATAATCCGAGAGTAGCAAACGCAACTGAATTGTCTCACTCCTATGTACTCATTCCATGGCATCCCATTAAAAAATCCCAGTCAAAACAACTCAAAAGTCCATTTACAGTTTGCCAAGATAAAATACTAAATTGATTCAACACATTACAGTTAGAAGTTTTCAGGCAAGTGAAGATGCTTTAAGAAAAGTACAGCAATGCTAAAGAAAGGATGAGTCTCCTAGATCCCTGCAGAAAACTTAACTAAACTTGATCCATAACCCTACTGCAATCAGCACACAAGCACTTGAACATTTACCTTGCTGTGTGCATTCAACCCCTTTTGGAGAGAAATGCTGCCTTTGCCTTCCCTTTACATCTAACACTACTGTGGCAACACCACATCAGCAACTACTCACACAGCAATTTAATGTTAGCAAAACACTATATATCCTTCAAATCGCATTTAATTTCAGCAGATTAAGAAGAACGAGGGGCAGCCAAGTCCATTAAACCAGCACAGTCTTGCCAGGTCTCTGTGGGCTCTCAGTTCACAAACTGAGAGCCTCAGAGAACATCTTTCTTGTTTTCAGCACAATAATGTATCACTTGCTCAGCTTTCAGCCAGTTTCAAGACTGTTCTTTTGACTTCCAAAAAAAAAAGTAAAAAGCTGTTGATGTGTAAATATCCCAACTTTGAGAAACATCTTTATTGCAGGCGAGGTGTAATTTTTCTTGAAAAACTAACTGCATACTCAGAAGTGTTAATACTCAAAACACATTCAATAAAACAAGATTCTTATATAGACATTTTCAACATTACATTTTATTAGAGGCTGGGTTGAAAACACTGGAATATCCCAAGGAAACATGCTTAAGACTTTGAAAATAATGGAAAACCAAAAGTAGGCTGTTCCAAGATATTATTAATCTATAAAAGTCATTCATTATCATCCCTAAAAACAAGGCAAAACAACATTAATCTTGTGGAGTGAAAGAAAACACAATGATCAATCATACAGAAAGAGAACGATCACCTAACAATACTTCTAATAATGTTGTCTAAGCTTCCTGCTTTGAAAGAAACATGGCCATTCCAGCTGAAAGTACTCCTTCTATTATCACTGCCGTGATGTATGGGACAGTACAAGACACGATCTGACTACAGACAGGAGGTGTTTAGATTTGTTAAGTTTTGTGCTTTGTCCTTATAATTTAACAAGCCCACAGAATGTGAAGCAGTGATCGAAATACTTGAATATTTTTTTTTCTTTTAAACCTTCTTTATGTTTTCTTAAATAAAAAGAAACGACATTTTCTTGCACACAACAGCATTGATTGAAGATTAATTGTTTCCTACTGCAAAGAACAAAAAGGACAATACCAATCTAAAATTACTTTCCAAGGCACCATCCCACATCTGGGTATCGAAAAATGTTTAATTTTATATTCATCTTGTGTATCAAAGTATGCTGATCTTACAATATAAAAATTAAGTATTTTACAAAACTCTAATTCCAGTACATTTGATGCACCTTCTGCATCTTGGTCACGCTTTCCCTGGGCTCCTTATAATCATGATGTAAACTGCGTGTGCATGCAAATCATTATCTCTGTTTTAAGATACATAAGGTTTACTCTGCTTTTAAAGGTAAGTGGGTCAGACTGGCACATTCATTGATAATGAAAGCACTCTTCTTTTTCCACCCTATCAGTGGTTTCACACTTAATGAATAAATGCTAGAATTGCATTTTAGTAAAACACAGAGTGCATGTCAGAGAAGCAGCTCCAAAAAAGAAGTGAAGTACATACCTAAGCCAATTTGGCCACTAACATAACTCCACTACATACCATGTAGCCTGTCATAATACTGTTTATCACAGAATACCCTCAGCTGAAAGGGACCCACAAGGATCACTAAGTCCAACTCCCAGCTCTGCACAGGACACCCACCAAATGTCACACCATATGTGTGAGAGCATTGTCCAAACACTTCCTGAGCTCTGTCAGGCTTGGTGCTGTGACTGCTTCCTTGGGGAGCCTGTTCCAGTGCCCAATCCCCCTCCAGGTGAAAAACCTTTTCCTAAACTTCCTAAAACCATAGTTTTAAACTCTACCTTACCCCTTCACATTGGCCATAACAAAATCTGCCTATAGTCTGCTGAATTCTATGACTCCTTGGCTGCACTTCCACTTCTACCTTAACTATACAGTGATTGAAAAAACCCATTCAAATAAGTGATTACTCCAGTGTTGTCTTTGGTGAGTCACTCTATGCCCCATAGTGTGGATACCTAACAGCAAAGCTGCATGTTGTCCCAGTCTGCATGGTTCAAAACTTGGAATTTTTCAGAAGGGTGTACACCTACTCTTATGCTCTAAAGGAAGAGCTCAGAGCTCATCACTTCTGTTTAAAATGAGTGGGCAGAGGAAGGAAACAATAAGAGACCTCATACAAAAAGATCTCATGACCCTCTCTGGGAAGGGCAGATCCACTGTGGGTAAAAATTGCTGTAAATTCAGGAACTGCTATGACTTACCACAATCCTCACTACAGCTAAATAGTCAGAAACCAGCTCTTGTCACTGCCTCTGAGTTTGTTTAGGTAAAACAGGTGGTTTTCAGTAATGAAAGATGCAAAAATGTCTCACTTTTGAAAATACTGATTTCAGGGGTAATAAAAAAATACAAACAAAGACCACAAGGAAGTTAGACGTCAGGATCTAGAGAAAATCTGAAAAAAAAAATTAACTGTGGCATCTTGGTGACTTTCTTTTTTAAAACATAAAACAGTATACAGAAAATATATGTATGGATAGTATAGAGGGGAAAAAGGTATTATAAGTTTATTTTATTGATACTTTAAAACTATTTCCTAGAAGAAAAGAGGTGTAAAATAATTACCTATGATCCAGTATGTAAGCTGCAGACCTTCTGGAGGTCCTTTCGCCTTCAGATAGGGTTTTACATACTTTAACACATCACCCAAATACTCCAGAGTCTTTGCTACCATGGCAGATTTCTCAGGGAGTGTCTGAAGACCACTGTAAGTTCTACCAACAGCCTGAGAAAACAAAAACATTGAAACAAATATAAATCAGCCTACTAAGTCTCCCATGAGACTTTTGTGAGTAATTTCTTTTTCACCACTTTAAATCTGATACATGGTCTCTTTTCACTAAAATTGTCCCATGAAACTAACATGGGGTAGGTGTACAGTACCTTAATGAAGTGGACAAGAGCATTTTTTGGGTCTTGCTTGAAAACTGACTGTCCAACATTAGCCTTTAAAAGAATGTTTTCTACTTCTGAGAGTTTAAAAATCAGTCTTGTCATTTCTGTCAGCTGCTCCATGTAGGCTTTTCCTGATTGTTACAAGAGAGCACATCAGTAAATACAGTGTACAGTTATGCTTTCAGATTTAATTTAGTCTCAAAATGATGAAGTGAAACATTACTTTAAAATATCTAAAACACAAGTATTTGGCAACCAACTGCATGCCTCCAGACAAATAAAACAAGTCCTAACCAGTTATTTTTCTGATATAATTTATAAGAGAACAAAGAGTTTTAAGTATGGCTAAACAAGCTGATGGGTTTCTTGATTTTTTTCTGAAATCTGTAAAATGTGTATGAGAAATAGTGACTGGAAGACATGTTCTACAGAGAATAAGAACTGCAGTGGTTTTAGAAGAAGGGATGAAGTACTACTCTAAGAAAGCGAAGTATCCAGTGTAAAAAAGAGGAGAATTAATTGCAGCTAGATTCCCCCACCCCTCCCTTTGTTTTTCTTTTAGGGCATTCACAGCATGATTTCTGACTATTTACTTCAGATTTTCACTTTTTTTAGAGCAGTTTCTCCATGGGGGAAAAATAACTTGTCTCCTTGGGAGCAAGTTTTTATTCTTTGCTTCCAAGGAAACAAGCTCTTTTATCTTTGTTTGTGATAAATTTGTCATATGCAGAGCAGGCAAACTATCAATAAATAGCACGAGCAGTGTAAAAAAACACATTTTGTAATTAGGTAAAAGTAAAGGAATACAAACAAAAATACATTTTGTAATTAGCTGAAAATGTTTGCCAGCTTTGCAATATAGCCCCGTTACAGCAAACATGAGGGAAATGTGAGCACTTACCAACTGTTCTCTCAGCATCTGTCTTGGCCAAGGCGCCACTTGGTTGATCGAGGAACATTTGCAAAACGCAGCGAAACCACGAACGTACTGTCAAAGCTTCGTAGGATGTATAGCCCATGCTGGAGAAAGCTTCACACAGTGAACTGCATAGGTGGAAGAGAAAGAAAAAAGGCAGAGAGATCTAATAAAAGTAGGCAGAAAGGTGACAGAGTGTCTCATTTGGCTGTAGATGCATATATACACGTGTATGTATGTTTTGGCTACAAAAAAACAGAGGGAGGAAAATTCACACAATGGGAAATGCCTTACTGTAACAATGGATGATTTGACTGTATTATCTAAACTGACATTTAGTTTAGTACATTTTAGTTTATCTGAATCAGCTTGGAACTTCATATTGACACTACTCACGCTACTCCAGCCTTTCATATAAAGCCAGCCCAGGTGTCCCACGCTACTCTGAAGTCTGCTTAGTTCTAACTACATTAAAGATGGAGAAGAAAAGGTCTGCTTTAGCAAATAAAGATATGCCATGTTCAAAACAGATCTAAAAGGGAAACATAAAAGGGCACCTCGGAGATGAGAAAGGAAACTGCTGTACTTGGCAGTACACTTACAGACATATTCATTTAGGTATGTATACACACACACGTATATCCATTCCCACACAAATGTGCTATACGTACTTTCAAACACTTGCTACCATTCTACCAGTCAGGTGTCAGACCAGAGTTGCTCAGTGCACAGTCCCTGTACTCTACTGCTCTGTATTCCCAAAGTTTTATTTGCCTCACTACCATGAGTAGCTGCTGCAGTCGTTTTTCCCAAGCATATCAACCTTGCCATCACTAATTCTGAAGAAACTCCTTGCTAAAAGACAGCAGGTGTATGCTCTGCTCCCAATTACTATCAAATTAGACGCATGTGTGCTTCAGGTCAGGTATATTTCTTGAAAATAGTTACACCTTTAATTTGAGAGACTTCCTCCCTGGTCAGTCCTAGATATTTCTACTTTAATGAAAAATGCTTGTACTCTTTCTTGGTATGTGTACATGTAAATCTACTTATTTTCTACTGTTTTTTCACTCATGCTTGCAACAGAATGTCAACAAAGGTTTAGATGGAAACCAAACTGGATTCTACTTCTTACTAAACAACACTAATGAAGTTGAAGGGTTTTCCTGCTTCATTTACTTAAAACCAGTGATATCTGTCTATTTTGTCTGAACATCCCTGCTGAAGTACTATTGACAAAATAAGTAAGGAGACCAAATGAAAGCAAATGAAATTAAAAAATTAACACTGAATTTCAGGACTAAAAGAGAACAAGTAAGTTGCCTATGGACTTAATGCTACTTGCAGTTATCACGTAAAGAAGTTCAGTCTCATATAATCTTGATGTAGACAGCTAGTCTACTTGGTCCCAAAGGCTCACAAAACTTTCTGTTGTGGTCTCACTCTTGTTTCTCTTGCTTGCTGGTAGGTGAGCCACTTAGGCATCTTCCTAGAACTGGAAAGGAAAATGATCCTAATCCTTAGAAAGGAAGGAACAATACCTGCTAGAAGCATGGCAAACGGTCCTTTTAAAACAGTGAGCTTAACCATATGCTCAAAGTTAGTTTAGACAGGTTATAACACTATCATGCACTACACAACATGGGTCTGGAGAAGAAAGTTTAGGGTCTACTGCAGAAGAAATTCCAAAGCTCATGTGTATGTTGCCACAGCTTGCAGGGTATAACAGTATTGGAAACAAAATAATCTTTTTAACTGAGAAGGCCTGATGGGAAAATTATCAGAGCACAGTAACCATGAAGTTTTAAGATTCCAGCACTTCAGATACTTTGATAACTTTTGCTCTAATACTGCATAAGGTAAATAAGTACATGAATCATGCTACAAAACAAATGCTTTCAAGACAACAGTGTTACCTCTATATTCTACTAAAAATATCTTACCTTAGGTACTCACTGTCCTTTCACAAGGAAGCTGAGCCAGGATAACAATGTATCTATGTATACATTGTTAACAATATGTCAGGTGCTTAGTGAATATTGGTGACAAATACATAAGTAATTGCTTGTAAACACCTACTTGACTGAAGAGAACTGGTAATTAACCTGAAGACCTAAATAATACCAAAATTCAAGTTTAGGAATCAAAATTTTTTTCTTGATCTTACCCGATGAGCAACAAAATTCAAAATTATAAAATTCAAATTATAAAAGGTATTTATGTGTCTAACTCTTCAGCACATGCTAGATATCTGCAACCTTGAATGAAACTCATCCTATAAAAATCATAAAAGAGAAATATAGCAGAGGACTGAACACTCCTTTCCTAAGTTCCAAATTGACACACAAGGAACTAAGTTCAACCTTTTCTAACACCTCCCTGCAAGAAGGCCATAGCCTCATCTTTGTCAATCACACTTAAATAATCTTTACCATATCCTGATTTACAGTTACTGTCCTTAGTACACGATGTACTCTAAAAATGTGCAACATTTTTCACTTTCAAATACAGTCCGACACAGAAATATTCCCTCTTTCTCTCTCATTTCTCACCTCCTCTGCTTCCAAAACCTGATTCAGAAGCAGGCAAGGCAGGCAAAAAAAAGCGCACAACAAAAACAACCACCACCTATCCATCTTCGGTTCACAGAGGCTTACTTAGTGAAAATAAAATTTCTCACGTATATAAAAATTTGACTGGATTGTCCTGGGCAATCTGCACTAGCTGACCCTCCTCGAGAAGATGTAAAGAACCTGGACCATTTTAAAGAAACATTACAGTCTGAACTAAGATTTTCCTCAAGCCTAATGAAAGATGAAAAGGTACTGGAAAAAGAAATAGTCACAACTTTTCACCTGTTTTGAATTAGATGACTTAGATATCTTGACACCAGCTGAGGCCACACCATGTCATCCCACCCAAACAGTCGCATCATTGACAGAACAGGCTGTGGCTGGAGATCTGACAGGGCTTTGCTGGGTATATCCAAAGCTAAGAGAGTAAAACCTGTTTTTAAAGAGAGAAAAACATGGCACCATTTTAATAGTTTCTCAGTATAATCCCTGTTCCACAAAGAGGACTGAAAATTAATTACAATTACTAATGTGCAGTCTGGAAGTACCAGAAATCTCAATTAAAACTGGGCAACTGTTCTAACAGTGATTGTTTGTATCCATGTTAAAAATGTACTCTCTATCCCAAGCAGTTTGTAAATCATCAAGACACATGGGCAGCAAAGGAGGAAAAATGGATCCTAACATATGCAATTTTAAATAGATGCACAAAACCACAGTTTATAAATCCTGAAGGCATAGTTTTACCACCTCTCCAATGTCTTAAAACCTGCTTTTTCATCTTCTTGACTTCCCTTTCTTAACTCCATCCACTATATCTTGCCCTGTACACTTAAGTATTACTGTGCTTTACAGGGTTGAGTTTTATTTATTTGTTTTGTTGTTTTTACGCACTTCTCACAGTGAAAAACTGTATCTGGAAAGAATTCACTCAGTAAAAGCTGGTACCTCTCTATTTTTAGAAGACTTTCCTGTATCAAGAGTTACCATATAAATAAAGCACTACAGAAAAAAATTTACTCTTGAAAAGGATCTCCATATAACTGCTGCAGATCTAGAAACTGGGGCAGTACTTTGTGCAGAATTTTGTTAATGAAGAATAACTTTTTGGTGTTTCTGTTAAGTCTACTGTAGAATCTGTATCCAACAGTACTGGAATAAAAAATATAATGCGTTCTTAATACTGAAAATGAAAAGTGCATAAAAACGCAAATTAGATGTAATCTGATATGCTAAGTAGTTGTTGGGTTACAGGAAATGAGAAGCATCAAATGAGTCAGGAAAACTGACTTTGGAGGGCAATGAAAAAGGGGCTTATTAGTTCCCAAATTCTCCAATTGAAATAAATATAAACCTGCATGCATTGACAAACTGACTTAGAATTATACAGAAAAGGCTAGTTTTCAGAAACAACAACAAAATCGTTTTAATTAACAGTACAGGGACAGACTACCTTAAGCCATGATGGACTTCCCATTTCCTTATGTGTCTCAGAATAAACAATAAGGTCATACAGAGTCCCCACTCTGCCTCAGGTAGGCAACAACTTGTGCCAGCCTTCTTCCAGATTATCACCTTGTTTCTGCAGCATCAGCCATAAGAGAGGCTGGGGAGAAATGGGAGGCAGAACAGTGCTGTGAGGCCCAGGCTGTTCGCCTGGCAGGGGGAGCAGGAGAGCTGTGACAGCTGCTCTCTCTCTCCTCTGGGCTGCAACCTTAAGGCAAGAAGCTCAAACAGCATGGGAAAGGTTTGCCTGTCTCTGTAGTGCTGCCTAACACATCTCTACAAAGCAGGTCACAACTGCACTCCCCTCCTCAGAGGAGTTTATAATCACTTGCTGCTCTTGCTATTTCACTGTGCTAATATAAAATAGAAAAAAATCTATGTCACCGTAGGAAATGAATGAAAGTTTTGACATTAACAACCTTCTCCTTTGATTTGTATTGCTGTTTCTCACACATCTTTCAGCAGTGTGAGACCACTACTGTTGCACACTGCCTCTTTCGTTAATGCTGCCTCCTAACTACCACAGAGCTGCTTCAAATGAAGGGTCTTTTTGCTTTTCTATTACCAACTCAGTAGTCCTGAGCTTGTAACTTTATCTAATTCATATCATGATGGGAAAAAATATTTTATGTTTCACTCTTCTGAATTTTAGTTAACTGGATACACGATTTCATTGTAACTGCAGAATGCCACGTTAGCTACTGATGTGAAAGATCAAACTGGGATATCTTTCTATTCACTGCCAAGCCGACTCATTGCATGTGGAGTTCACACATATGGAATGTTGTACTTCAAGATTAAAAGCCTTCAGTGTAAAGCAAAACAAATAATTAGAATGAATTATGAAATAGTTTTATGACCACAAACGTAACGGTTTGGCAAAAACCAACAGCCAAGTAAGCAACCTTTTAAAAATTGCTTTCAAATGAAAAATATTTTTAAAAATTTAATTTGAATCTCAACCATTATGAACAGTTCAACACAAATAAACTTCTACAAAAATTCTGAATATTCTGAATAAAAATAGTATTCTTATTTATATTGTAGAACACTTGCAGGTTGATTATAGTCTGTGGCTAGTAGCAAAAAAGGAGTGAGGTTTGTGTAGCTTCAAACCTCTTTGGCATTCTCAATGTGTTTGTACCCTATTAAGGAATTCAACACTACAATACTTCCTTCTGTCAAAACATTTAGCGCAGATTCTACTTTTTTCATTTTTACATACTTAAGTTACTACATGGAAGGAAAAATATCCCCAAGTACAAACTCCTTGAAAGTTTGTGACCCAGAGAATAGCACCAAATCCAGGAGGTTGCAGGCAGGGTCAGTGCTAACCTGCAGCTGTATCAGCAAGCTGTGGGGAAGGCAGTGTCTGCGACATTCTCTGGCTCTTCAAGTAGGGAAAGAAATTTCTCCAGAGAGCACTGGCGACAGCAAGGTGGTGCTCTTTAGCCACTAATGGAAGCTGTGGGTCTGGGGCTGCATTTCCCAGTTGAACTCCCTGGCTCACACGTTCGTGCACACTCCTAGGGAGAAACAGAAACAATGTTTATGTTCCATAAATGAAAAATTCACATCTTTTTAAAATGTATTTACAGCTACTTTAAACTGTAGAGTCTGAAAACTGAAGGATCATTTTGAGCAATTAAAACCTTTATGCAAAGACATTATGCATACCAGTTATTTGATGGATGAATGATGGCATATTAAGCACCATAAAGTTAATGTTAATTACTAATGTCAACCATTAATTATATGCTTTTTAATATGTCAGATCAAAA
Source organism: Irena cyanogastra (assembly GCA_013397155.1). Taxonomy (NCBI): domain Eukaryota; kingdom Metazoa; phylum Chordata; class Aves; order Passeriformes; family Irenidae; genus Irena; species Irena cyanogastra. The sequence continues at coordinate 45,973 of VWZV01009557.1, read as the reverse complement.
TGAGAAATTGGCAGCTTTAAAATTAATATCTGCATTTTGCAACTGTTAGCATGACAAGCAAGTCTGCTTCCAATCCAAAGCCAGGTGCTTCTTTAAAATTTTTGTCACTAGGATTTTTAGGACTGAGTTGTGTACAGCAAATAATGGCAAATGATCTTGATCAATTGTAAAGTTTCCTTCTGAAATCTACTTCTCACTTGTAAAATCCCACTAGGTATGAGTTTAGATAAATGATTCATTTTATCCCGATGCACTGCAAACAATTAGGTTTGACAGCAATGCCCACAGCTTTGTTAGTACAGTAAAGACAAAAGTTACCACTACACATAACTCCCATCTCTTCCTCAGACAATGTGGCATGAATTCAATAACACACTCAATTTTCTTTGATTCTTCTAGTACCATTCCTGCTACTTAATCTAATTTGGAAGTTGTGACTTTCTAGAGGTTTAATAGAGATATGTCTGCAGGGAATCAATGTTCTCTGAGAAAAGGGGGGGGGGGGGAACATTAATAAATTTGTCTGGTAGAGCAGGATAGGAGGCATTATAGTACTGGGCTGATCAACTAAATAACATGCTTATTAAAAACAATCTGTAGGAACGCACTATCATTCCTGTTCCTATTTATCTTCTGGTCAACCCAATTGAGATTGTGCATTAAAGCACAAGCAGCATTATTACATTTGCTTTATTAAATTCTATAAACAGCACTGTAAAGTCAGAGTCAAGATATTTATAAGATAATGGCAAACCACAGAGGCATCGAGAATTGCCTTAACACTAACATTTCTAGACTACAATGTTTTTTCTTAACTGCCATTCTCACAATAGCAACTATTTCACAAAAATCTTCCCCTAGATCTTTATTTTATGCTTACCCTAATTTGAAAGAGACCGAAACAAAAATAGAAAAAACTCCTGCTCCTAGTTCCCTTCTGGGAACGAAGGAAAATTATGAAAGAATTACACAACTCACAGCACTCATTAGGACATCTGAAATGGAATAATTTTAAATAAAGAGTAGGTTGGCTGCAAGGCCTTCCCATACTACGGTTGATATTAGAAGTGCATCTCATTATATCAAATTAGTATCCAAAAATTCTGCCCAACACATAATTTAAAACATAAAACATACTGGCTGTCAAAGGTAACGATACCTTATGCCTGCCTGCAGGCATTCATTAGTTTCAATAGGACAGACAGAGAGAATTGAGTACCAGCTACTTTTCGAATGGCTACATTTAACAGACAAGGAAAGGTATGCAGCATTAGGAGGAATCAAGGATTTCTTTGAGAGATGGCATGAGTCCAAACACAGGAAAAGAAGCCAGGAATTCTAAACCCAACATTTATTCCCTCTGTGGCTTCACATAAATCATACAGCCTTTGTTAGCCTCAGTTTCCCAGCCATGATATTTGGATAGTGAGACAGCTTACCCTTTAAGGATGCTGTGAAAACAATCAATGCTTAGAAACTGAGGATTATATTCAGTATGTCAGTTGGTATTCCTATTTACAAGGCATATTCTCCAAGTCAACATGAACTGGAATAGAAGCAAGATTAGCATAAAAAGTCAAGCAACACTTCTTTGGGAGCATCCCCTTATGAAAAAAAGGACAAAGAAAAGGGTGCAGAAACAGTGAGGTCTAGAGGTCAAATGATGAAAAGGTAAAAGCAAGGCTAAAGACGAAAGTTAAAAAAATTATTTTTGTCTATTGCAAAAAGAAAAAGTTTAAGAGTAAAAACAAAGGGCTTTTCTGTTCTATTTTGTCAGGAAAGGAAACATGATGCCTCATAATGCAGAGAATAAAACTTCTGGGACCAAATTCTGCCCTACTTACACCCAGACTACGCTACTGCACAAAGACCTTTTTCTCTCCTCTAAATTGCCTCTCCAAAGACGGGTGCCTTGCATCTCCTTTAGCCATCTATGCAAAGTAGAAGGGTGTACAGACTTCCAAAGTAAGGTAATATATCTCTGTGTCAGTGGAAGGGCAACACGTACAAATCAGTATTTATGTTTATTCATAGTAGCCTACACAAATGCTGGCAATAAGGTAAATGCTTGGAATCGATGGGGCATCAATATATGCTGCAGCTGATGTAGCCAGCTACTTCTACAACCTAGCACATTTTTAAACTCCACTAAAATACGAATAAATGCAATTTTACTTTTTATTCAGGTTTCTACTTTTTTCTAACACTAGACAAGCATACTATCAAGCATTACTCAATTTATAAAAGTTTATACATTTAATTTTCTATTCTGTTAAGAACTATGGAACCACCAGTTGCCTTATTACACTGGTAATAATTTGGTGTGGTTTTTACTTCTTTTAAATAATGAATTCTCTATTTCTTTAAAAAATATGTTTTGTTTTTTTTTTTTCATTTTGCCATCAGATCAAATAAACCCTGGGTTTATTAAAGAATGGAATGCTTGTGCTACCTGAATGAGGACTGTGCTGGATGTGTAGGTATAATAGTAGCATACAGGATTATTTTCTATATCCTACACCTAGGGTAAGGAATTGCAGCCATTTATCTGGATAGTAGATACTGTAATCATAAAATATGCCCTTGCAAGCCTGCATTACTAAAACAGAGCCAAACTTTAGGTCAAGCCAGAAGAGTAAAACACAAAACTCATCAGCACACCTATATAATAGAAACTTTCAAGTCACTACTAGTCTGTAATCTGTACTGGATGCGTAACAGCATCCAGACTTAATGCAATGTAATTTAATTTGATCTACAAGGGTTCAGAACTCCCCAACATGAGAGAAGACCTCTCTCCTACCAGCATTGCCAGGGGCTACCACCCTCAGGGTCTCACAGGTTATGAATACAGATACTGGTTTCTTCACAGACAGTATTCTCAGCTCCTTGACTCCCAGTCCAAGGCAGGCCAGTCACAGCATCTACAAATCTCAGCTGCCCAGTACAGCTAAGATTAAGCTCAAGAAAGTATTTTTGAAGGACCTGAATGATCTTTTGATGTTGAAACAAATAAATAATTAAAAAGCACCACCTGAACGACCAACATGCTTGAATAAAACTAGGAAGATTGAGAGGAGATATATGAGTATTTCTAAAACAGTAAATGATTTTGATGCATAGAATTTCAACTATGGTCATCAGCTATTTCCAGAAAAACTCAGGTAAAGTGAAAGGAAGCAAAAGCACCATCACAATCAGATTCAAAGAGAGGTAGTAAGTGCTTTGTGCCCTTTGCAAATCAATAGAACTTATACAATATTTAAATTTTGAGATTTCCCTTTCAAACATTCTCCCTCTTTTGTATCATTATCAACATAGTTCATGGAATCATAGAATTGTTTTGTTTGGCTGGGACATTAAAGATGATGAATTTCCCACAATCCTCCATGGACAGGGACCTCTCCCACTAGACCAGGTTGCTCAAAGCCCCATCCAACCTGGCTTTGAATACTTCTGGGGCTGCCACAACTTTTCTGGGCAACCTCTTCCAGCGTCCCATGAAGCTCACAGTAAAGAATTTCTTCCTAACAGGTAATTTAAACTTCCCCTCTTTCAGTTTGTACCCATTACTCTTTGTCCTATCACAACAAGGATGCAGAGTCCCTCTCTATGCAGGTCCCCTGTTGGCTCCTTCAGATAACCAAACGTTGCCATGAGGTCTCCAAACAACCTTCTCTTCTCCAGGCTGAACAGCCCCAACTTTTTCAGCCTCTGTAGGGGAGGAGTTCCAGTCCTCTTGTCAACTTCGTGGCCTCCTCTGCCCTTGCTCCCACAAGTCCATATCTATCGTCTGCTTAGGTCCCCAGAAGATGCCAAAATTGACAGCTCAACCAGGGCTTGGAGAGGGCATGGGGGTGGAGCAGGACACTGCCTCACCTCTAGCAAAGCCTGGCCTGCCCCTCCCACCAGACAGACACTGAGATTCCAAGGTGTTTCAACACATGAAACATCCAGTCTCTGACAAGCAGTACACTCAGCTTTTAGGAACCAAAAAATATTTAGCAAAGAGCATTGCACAATTACTTACAAACTACTCATTCAATTTCACTTTCTTCAAATGCCATAAAACACCAATACTTGTTTAATACCTCTACTGATTACTTCCTGTCATACCACCAGAACTGCTATTTTCAGTGACCAGAACTGCAAGTAAGGTTTCAGCAGAAGCCACACACATTTCCAGTAACTAAATCTATCCAAGATTAAGCTGAAAAAGGTCCTTGTGTGCCCTCCACATGCCTTTGAAAATCCAGTATGAGCATTCAACTAGTTGACTATTATGTCATTTAATTACATGTTATAGAAAATTGCAACTACAGCACTTATTTCATCGATGCCTTTGGATACCAACTCCCATGTTGACAAACTCACTGTCCACCTACTACTTAGTAATTTGTTCATAGGCGTTTATTTATTTTTTGTCTGTGTTTCAAATATGCAGTTAACACTAAATACATGTAATGTTTCTGAATCACAACCACTTCCAATACCATAAAATATCATACAAAGTGTAAAGGAAAAGACACTTTTAGAATGAGTTAAATACTTTTATACAGATTTTTTTAAACATTAAAAAAGAAAAGCTAGTTTCAGTCTGAACTGTAGTACTGGCACTCAAAAAGGCAAAACCAAAATGGTTGCATCTAGGTTCAAGTGTGCTTTCAATGCAGTATCATAGCACTGTGCCAAGATACAAGTAACAAACTGTATGGTGCTACCTCTTACAAATGCAGATTAATGCAAAAGAAATGGATCTGGATTCACAGAAAAGGCACACTAACTGCACGATGGTGCAGCTTAGAGAGTGGTGGCAAGTCACCAGATGTGGGTTTCAGGCGTCTCATGATAAAGGCTTTTGGCTTTCTTTTCACTGCTGAATGATTGTGACCACCTGACCTAGTGTGTGAAAAGGTGAACCTCCTTTCTCCTGGCCCCGTTACGAATGCAGGTGTGCCAAGTGGCAGAGCTCCGCACTGAACTCCTGGTTATCAGTATGTTTAGTAAGAGCACTGACAGCATGCTTACAAGAATTTTAAGTGCTAGAACATCTACTTTATGGCCTCAAAGTGCCTAAGCTGGATGCTAAACAGCTAAGGCGTATGAAAACGGCCTTAATGTCTCTGGGCATACATTTTGGTACCTAGGGAAGTTGAGTGCTTAAAACAGTCATCTACACACTGTCAGACACTTCCATATTCAGTCTGTTTCAGTGAGACACGCATGAAGGAAGGTGACTAAATTCTACCCAAGTCTGATTCAAACATCCAAGCCTTCTTTTACATCTGTTTCTGAGCTCTCTGGGATACAATTTCTTTTTTATACCCCTTTATATAGCACCCAGTATATTGAGACTGGTATGACTGCAGTAGGAACTCTCAAAAGTGCACAGAATTTTCACTCACCTTTCTGGAATTAAAAACTACATTTCAATAAGCTAAGCAAGACGAGAAACTTAAGACTAAAAATACATTTTCCCATCCATTAAAAGAAACATTTGGAAAAAGATCCCACAGTTTATAATATGTCAGCACTGTGTAAGACATAACAATAGCATCACCACCACCACCACCACAGAGCTGTACTGCTATACAGCAGAGTGTATAAGCAGAACTGGAAAAATCATGACACATTATCAAACATCAACCTACCCCTATCAGTTCAGTATTTATTAAATGATGTTTTAGTGTTCTCCCTTCATTTTAATTTTCTTCAGTAAAACATTTGCTTAAATGTTTACTCAAAAAAGGAAGTCCTAGTAACATGCCTGGTTATAAATGTGTATAACGATTACTGACCTATGCAATGGAGTAAGGAGGCCTAACAAGGGAAGAGGGATGTTTCTCAGAACTCTAATATATAGGATTTTTATCAAAAGCTTAAATTCACTCATGGTGCTTAAGTTCTTTATAGTGGACTTGCACAACACCATTAGTATCAGTGCTCCAGCACGCTTTCATCGGGAACAACATGAAGCATACACCAAGCGATGTCTCAGATGTTGGATGAGATCCAAAGGGATACAAGGATGGAATGGTTAAAAAGCAGGGCACAAACAGATATCAGATTCCTGAATAATAATTCCCAAACTCCTCACTTAGTCAGATCACCCTCTTTTGACCAGAAAGTTCCCTAGGTGCCTGCAACTAATCTACATGAAAGCCTTGAGCTGAGCATCTGATTCACAATCTCTGTCTACTGGGGCCCAGAAATTTGATCATGACTAATCCACACCAAAATAAAAAAGGCAGGTTGCATAAGATACAGCAGTAGCTACCTGCATTTTCAAACACAGAATACACTTTTCTTTATGTAACAACCATGAATCACAGCATTAGGGCGGAGGGCAGCTGGGTCCAATTTTGATACTATTTTGGGCTCTGCTCTTGATTGTGAGTTCTACATTAAGTCAGTTACGGGATAAAAATGTGAAATCCCAGAACAAGAAATGGAGCCCATAGCACTCTTCTCTCCCAATATTACATACCAACCACTAGAGAGCAGATATTTAATCATTCCAGCTGCTGCCTGTGATTTAAATGACAAACAACAAAACAAAACCGCAAGACACTTAAGCACACATCTTCAGTAGTGGGGGTCTACAAGTGGTTCCAAACACACAGGTTTCTGTTTTCACGACACTAAATCAGATGTCTCTGGGCCCACCAGACATACCGTGGGTTCAATTCTTTACATTTTCTGTAGGTTAACAGGAGACAAAATCCCAGAGAGGAGGCAAGAGCAGTTTGCTGTACAAGACACATATACTACATGCGTCAAATGAGCCGCTGGTGAGCTGAACCTGTTACTGTAGGTCATCAGACCACTGTATCTTGGAAGACCCCTACACTATTTGAGAGCAGGGTTCTTCCAGGGTAACCTTTAAGCTCACCTGAACAGAGCTGTCAGGTAGAGAGATACCCTGGAAAAAAAGGTCAAAAGAAGCCAACATCACCACAACACTGTAGAAAGAAACTGATGCACAGAAAGTTCCACCTGAACATGAGGAAGAACTTCCTTATTGTATGGGTGACTGAGCACTGGGTCAGGTTGCCCAGAGAGGTTGTGGAGTCTCCCTCACTGGGGATATTCAAGAACTGCCTGCACACAATCCATAAGCTCTACGATGATCCTGCTTGAGCAGGGAGGTTGGATCAGATGTGGTCCCTTCCAACCTGACCCATTCTATGATTTCAATTACTACTGCTTCTCTATAAAACCTTAACTAACTGTTGCTAAAAGACCCTCTACCTTTCTCCAGCCAAAACTCTTACTCAGACTGTGTTTGTTTGGGTTTTTTGCCACATGCACGTTATGAATACATCATCCCCAACATCTTAAAACATATTTTGCATTGTGTTGCCTTAATTGAAAAAATGCCTTTTAACAAAATAAAAAAGGCTACAGATCCTTTCAACTTACTTCACATCAATGGCTGCCTGCATAGAAGCAGATCGCATACTCTTTTCCTACTAAAAATACAGTAGGTCTAAATAGAGCCATTCCAGTTCTTTCATTGGTGGTATAAATCTTCAAATCTCAGTGGAAGAGCCTAGTATATTCCTATTGTTAGTGAATCATTGACAGAACAGACTCAACAGTTAAGAAGATTCTAATGTGACAATTTATATAAGCAGAGTAATTAAAGTATATTAGAAATCCAGATAATCTCTCCCAATCAAGCCAATGAAGGGCAGCCCATGGGCATTCAAATTACACACTGCAATTTAGCTCAGGGTCACCTTCCCAAGTTAAATAATACCAACAGAAAATGCCTTCAACAAAATGATCCTTACTCATACCTAAACCTATTCAGGAAATTACATAAAGCTCTTTGAAGATATATACATTTTAAGAAGTTAACCACTCTAAACCACTACTTTTTTCCTTCTACTGATTTGAAGACCAGGGCCAAATTTAATTTCTCAGACATTACTTGAAATATTCACTAAAACACTGGGAAGAGAGGAGAAAATCTTTCAGATTCCTTTAAATATTATAGTGAAATATGGCAGTAATATTTTCTCACATTACCTGAGAGGGTGTTAAAACAGATCATGCAAGATGCTATAATTAAAGAATTATACTACCAACAGACAAGGAATCTAATGCTTACGATTTTTTTAATATTCTCACAAGCAGGTTTTTTTACTGCTTTTAAGGTTTTTTGTTTGTTTGTTTGATGCATCTTCTTCAAATCAGTCTATGGACTACACAATTAAAAGCAATTAATTACATTTTGACATAAAATTAAAAGTAAATCAAAAGCAGTATATACAGTTTTCCAACTTTAAGGTTATATTAAAAACGAAACAAAGCAAACAAAAAACTCCCCCACAAAATATAACCATTGCAACTGATCCCATAAAGCACAAAAATGGCAAATATACACTATTCAAATTTTAAGTCCAAGTTCCTAAATTTTTTAATACACAACTTAACTGTTACTTCTTTACAGAAATACAATTCAAGAAATGGGGCTCTTTGTCTGAAACTAATACAGAAGAATTTGCTAGATTTATGTTCTTCACTGAATTATTTAGATTTCAAAGTAACAGAGCAAACAGTATGTACCACAGAAAAAAACTGATCTGAAAGTCTCAGGCTTTTAAGGCAGCCATTTTTTCCACAGCAACATGAAAACAAAAATGTGCTGATATATAACCAGCAAAGTTCTCACTGATTAAATGATCTTCCCAGTTAAGGAATCACTAAAAATGGCAAAAGCAGCCATGACCTAATCATCTTCAAAGCTTTCAAGACAAGCATTCAGAATAAGGGATGTTAGTTTGTCAACATTTCTGAACACAGCAATCCCTTGAAACTTTAAATATTCTTTGGGAAATCACCTTCTGCACTTTTAGAAGGAAATCACACATTGGTGTGACAAAGACTCAAAATCTAGGTGTAATTCATATATAAGCCTTTACTGTTTTTCTACTGGATGGCAGAAGTTGCACAAAGGTCAATGTGGTACTAGCCCAAGTATTCCTGCCCTTAAGTGAAGGGCAATGAAAGTTCCCAAGATATCACCTACGGACTTGGCAGAGACAAAAGAATAAAAGAAGACGTATTTTTAAATTCATTAAATTGCAGGAAGAAATGTGGATATCCTTCAAAGGGGAAAATGGGCACACAGCAAATTCTGTAGAATTTAACTGAGAAAGAAAAAAAAATAAAACACACAAATGAAGTGCCAAGAAGAGACAGTTCTCCCTACTATATTATACCACTTCTTTTACGCCATTCTTCCTGCAGTGACCTTTAACCCATGCATTTACAACAGAAGAGAGACTTGGATCCTCAGTGAGACTTGCAATGATACAGGCCAAAGAGATGATATAATAATGAGATCCAAATGAATGCTCCATATAAACATTTGCAAGAATTTCCACTGATTGATTGATGAAAGTCTTACAAAAATGGAGAAATGCGTCAGCAGTCTACCTGAAGGAACCCCTACTAAATTACAAGAAACACCAAGGATTTGGAAAAGAACAAGCATATAATATAATCATGGACAAAGTAAAGGAAATCAAACTTGGAATTCTTTTCTACTGACTGGATTATCTTTACTTTAAAGACATGCAGTACAAGTGTCACCAAATTCTGATTTCATAAAGTGCAATATTGAAGATGGGGCAATAAGTTCCAATGATTTTTCTATGCATTTAACATCAGATTTTAGAGGAAAGCTGTTCATTACTAGGTCTGCATTAATGACAAAATGTCAACAAATCTTATGTTGTTCCTTCAATCCACTAATTCATAGATAATTTGTGGATGGGAAACAGTAGGAAATGTTTTTCTTAGTTACTCCAAAATGTTTTTGTGTATTTCTTTTAGAACACATATATTTTCCAAAAGCATTCACTATTTTGTAAACAATTAAACAGCATAAGAGCCTCTTAGATGACCACTAATTCATTCATCAATAAATTGTTTTACCCATTTGAATGGCTTGATGATTATTCCCACTATATGCCTAAACAAAGAAATGTCCAAGGCAACAGCTGCAAGATGACACTAATAAATAAATTTTAAAAAATTAGAAAAATTATCTGCCCATTGAGGGACACATCTCCTGATATAAAAGATTCTAATCTTCACTGGGATTGAAAGCGTTAACACTGTGAATAAAATATTTTCAACTGCAACTGAATCATGTGAAGATTATCAATATAGCAGCAATGTACAGAGGTGCTCCAGCAAGGTTACAGAGTTTAATATAATCCTCTCTATAGCTAAGCACAGTAATAGAGAACCCTGCCTTCACTGTGACAGCATGTTGTGTGCACTCGGTAATACTTTTAAAATACATGGGGAGAACAAGAAATCCCCAACATCCTTACCATTCTCAAAGACAAAGTAAAGATATTAACAAGAACAGACACACAGCCCTAAAACAAAAAGGTACAGAAAAGCCAAACATTCAAAGCTGCAGAATATTACTTAGCACTTTCTCCTTAACCCTTCTCAGTGGATTTAACTGCATCACTAAAAAACCAAGTTGTTATGATCATAATTTAAATGCAAGCAACAGAGCTTGAGCTTGCTTTGCCTAGGTCTGCTGTGGGGGAATATTACATCTGCCATAGCCACCCTAGCAAATTTGCATTAGAGAGCTGTTTTCGTTTCCTAATCACATTTAGAAAAGATAAGGTTGCAAGAGCAGCAAAGACAACACAACCTGCGTTAATTCAGTGCAACTAGCTCACATTTCAGCTTGTGGAATACGGTTGGGAAAAACAGACACCTGATTTGAGCCCAACTGCAATTTCCCTTCATTACCTTCGCAGGTGTTCAGCCATGCTAGCTTCTCCCCTGTACTATGCAGGCATATGCTAAGATTGCAGTTTCCTTTGTGTCCGTAACGCAGAATACAAACTGGAAGGCACAAACACACAAAGTGACCCTATGCTGTCCCAAAATCTGAAGTCCTAGGAGAGAATGTCCAGGTACTCAATTTAGCATGAGGGCTTAGCCATTCACAGATCTCAGCCAGGTAGTCTCTCCTAGATTCTGCACTATTCAAGGGACTGGGAGTCATCCAGTTGCTTTGAACAGGTGCCTGCTCAGTTCTTTTGAGGAAACAACAGAAAAAGCAGAGATAAAAAGACATTTAGTGGTTCCCTAAGCAGACTTTCAGTATAGGTCAGATATAGAATTTTTTAATCTACTGAAAGAACAAAGAAAAATAAAGAAAAAAATGTAACAGACTGCATTGAAATTGATACTATTCTAGGCTGTTGTATTCCCCTTTTTTAGTTCACATATATGCAAAAATCCCCACCTACACCAAATTTAATATTTATAAGTCATTGCCATATCACAGAATTTAAAATAGCTGCATTTCAATTTTTAAAAGCCTTATTTTAAATAGAAATATTTTACAACATTACAATTAGTTTTGATCAAATTAAGACAAAATTCCCCAATAAATTCCCTGTCACCTCAAAAAAATTGAGTTCAAAAGGAAAACACAAAACATACCCATTCACCACTGATGGGAAGGAGGAAGCTTACGGAAATCATTGGAAGTTCTGTGATCTGCCCTCACCACGAGACACTTCAGCCTCTGGTTTTGAAGATTTTGTTAATTTCTTTGTTTAAAAAACACTAGTAATCTTTTATCTAAAATACTTCTTAGAGAACTGAGAAACTGTCATTACACTTCTGTAAATTTAAGTTATCAGGGACCAAAGTTTGTAGTTTTTTTTTTTTTTTAACAGGAGATTTTGTTTCCAAACTATTTTATATTTGAAAGAACAGGGAGCCCAGATCACTGTGGGTTATATTTATTCAAGTTCAGACTTCATTAGGAACATAAATGCTAATATCTGCCACGTAGGGAACAGAAAGTGTTACCTGTTAGGTATTTATATGAAAACAACACATCACTGCTGGTACCATGATTCTTCCTTCTTGCCATCAGAGCAGAAGAGTTACAACCAGAGACTCGAGGGTCACAGCTATTAAGTTTAGCACCATTTGTTCCCTGTTAAATACTATCTTCCTTCAAAATAATCAAAAGAAAGATCCACTCAGTCCCACCAAGACCTTCTGAGTGAACTCCTTGCTTGCAGAAGCAGACTGCCCATGACCACATCCAGATGGCTTCTGAACAGCTCCAAGTATGGAGACTCCACAATGTCCCTAGACAACCTGTACCAGTGCTCAGTTACCCTCACAATGAAAATAAGTGTTTGCTGATGTTCAGAGGGACTCACCTGTGCCTCTGATCTTGTCACTGGGACCAGTAATAGCCTGGCTCTGTCCTCTTTACACCCTCCCCTGAGACAGTTCTATTTATTGACAAAGTCCCCTGTCTCCAGTCCACGCTAAACAGTCCTGGCTCTCTCAGCCTTTCCTCACAAAAGAGATGCTCCAGTCCCAGAATCATCTTTGTAGCCCTTCACTGGACCCTATCCAATATGTCCATGTATCTCCTGTATTGAGTAGCCCCAACTAGACACAACGCTCCCAGCTGTGGCCTCACCAGAAGCAGAAGGGAAGAATTCCTACCCTGAACCAGCTGGCAATGCTCTGCCCACTGAAGCACAGGATGTCATCAGGATTCTTGGTGCCAAGGGCACATTTCTTGCTGAAATCCCTGATTAAGGTATATGGAAACCTTCCAGATCACTATAAAATGACTCATACATGAATATAATTTATAGTAAGAATCGGAATGCCAGATTATCTGAGAAGCTGAAATGCTAAGTGAGGAGCAAGTGCTTTTATAAGTCATGTTACTTAACAAACAAACTGCAGATTGCAAATAGGTATCTTTCATAAAACTCTTCCATTTAAACAGTACTTCTAAAATTCATCACACTCTAGACATTGTGTTAAATAGGACTTCCAGTTGTATTTTGTCACTTGTTGGTTTTGTTTTCTGCATTTTTTAATAAAGCTAAAGTCATAGAAAAAACCCTTTTTGGAAGGGACACCCGGAGGTAAAACCCTTGGCTCAAAGCAATGCCAATCTTCAATAAGCTAAGGAGGGAAATTCTACAACCTATCTTAGAGATTTGTTCCAATGCTTGTGAAAATGTTATCCTTATTTCTAATAAAAACTTCTTTCCTCACAATCTTAGTCCACTGATTCTTACAACCTTTGTGACAAATCTGATTCCATCTTACCTACTACTCTCCTTTCCCAAGGATGAAAAACTCATCTTTCTCTGTCTCTTCTTGTGAGAGCATTTGCTCCTGCCCCCCAACGATCTTGTTCATCCTCTGCTCAACTTAAATTGATATTTCAATGCTTTTCTTTTACTGGGAACCCAATATGCTGCTTACTTATACAACATAATTTATTTGAACTGTATTCTTGCAGAACACCAGGAGGGCAGTGAAATGTAGCTTTCTATAGCTACACAATAGCCCAGACTCAGATACAACATATTTTCTGAATTTTTACAAGCTAAGTCTTTTTTACCAATTCCTTACTGTCTTTTTTTCTCAGAAAAAATTTCATGAGAAACAGTAACTATATAATGTGACTGAAATGCCAACTAATGGTGCTGGAAGGCCAGCACTGAAATCCAGTCTTAGGTATAGCAATTTCCAAAATCCTGCTTTTAGCACTTCTATGGGACTCTGAGATCAGCAGCAGCTGATGGAGAATTATAATGATAGGACAAGTTAATTTCTTCTCTAAACTATCATTTACACTTTTAAAAGTAATTTCTTACACAGTACAGATGGCTGAAATAAAAATTAAAGCTTAAAGGTTGACCCTAAACAGGTAATTTCTTACAATTCAGACTCCAGTAGTTAATCAGACTCTCAGTGCTGATAGACTCCCCACACTGAGGAAGAGACACCCACACACTGTACAAAAGTGGATGTCTCTTTAAGCTCAGTGTTTCATTCAAATATATCAAAAGAATATAGACCATTTCGGAAGAGTTTGCAATATTAGAAACGTGATGGCAAAATTATGGCTATGCAAAGATCATTAAAATTCTTCTTAGCCATGCTACAAAAAAAAATAAAAATTCAAAGTTCAACAAATTGTGTGAAACATTCACTGAGGACAACTTCTCCAATGTCTTCCATTATCTAGCACAGCTCTAGAAATGCAGTTTCTCTCAGTGATCATGTCCTCACCCAGGCTTAAGTACAAAGAAGCAAACACAAACTGGTAAAATTGTTATTCTGGCTGCAGGTATTCAGATGCTGAGTTTGTGCCACCTCAGTTAAAATTTTCTGATGGGATCAGGAGATGTGAAATAGACTCTGAGGATAACTCCACAAAGTCCTGAGGAGAGTATCAAAACATTAAATATTAAAACACAGATACTGACAACAAACCAACTAGAAGTATTACTACCCACAGTTCTCTCTTCAGATATTCTGAAATAATTTCCAGTAACAGACCTATCTTAGCATTGCACCTGTAACACCGTGGGTATTATCATGCAACTGATTTTTCAGGCAGGAAGCTTGAAAAATACTTCAAAATACTCTTAATTTAAAACAAGACTGTAACCGAGAGAGGAACTGGAGCTCAAATAAGTTTTTATTTTCTAAAATGAAACTCTCTTGCTCAAGCTTCTCTAGCTGTCTTTGCAAAAAACCAAAACCTATATGCATATGGATACTCACTAGCAAGCTGCTCGGAGTCATATACTGTAAGTGGTTTAGGAAAATCTTTCTCTCAAGAGAGAAAACAGATTTTGGAAGGCAGGCAAACTTGTACTCAAGATAATGAACTAACTTGTTTCCAAATTCCAAAACAAAGTATTTAATTTCATTCCTGCAAAATCAGTTTTGTTCCTTATGGAGTATCTGTTGTAAGAAAGGATGCTGTTCGTGTAATGTATCTTTTTAGTGGAGGTGATTACTTTGGGTACAAAACATCCTGTACTAACATTGTTCTCAACACTGGGTAATACAGACAGTAGAGATAATCTGTCATCCAGGAAGAATGGCAGGCTTGCTAAACTTGTATCATCATCCCCTCCGAAACACAGTCAAAATCACTGTTAAAACTGATCATTTATTAGATCAAAGGTACCATCAACAATATCAATTCTGCCTGGTAGTGTTAACAGGAAAATGTTTTACAAGTTCTACCACTGGGCATCCATTTAACTTCCAGCACCAGCTACGCTGTAAAACTGCGCACATAATTTATCTTGCGACCTGTGTGTGTGGGAAGCATTATCAAGGCAAAACTTCTCACAGTCTGACAAAATGCTGTGATTTGCACTGTTCAGGTGATTGAATAAACAGACTTTAAGCAATCATCGACAATAGTTTTTATCTTCAAACATGTTGAAGTGTAACACTACATCAGAGCAACCTATTGCTTTAAGACCAGATTTGATAGAATACAAGTAAATGAACAATCACTACATTTTAAACTTGTCCACATCTTATCCATTAGGCTTAAGTATTATTAAAGTTCACATTTATCTTTCACATTTTTAGCAATTTCTCCACAAAACACTCCTAACGCTTCTATGGTGTCCATGGTAACGCCTTTGCTTACGTATAGCCTAAACAGACATTTATTCCAATTAGGTGAAGCAAACAGAAAACAGCCATTCATAATTCCTCAAGTTATTGTCATCTTTTCTTTTATACAGCAATCAACAGCCTTTAAAAAGTTTCCATTTTAAGTCCATCACATGCAGTTGATGACAGATAGGTGTGCCAACAAATTCTCTTCACCGCATCATGGCAAAAGGAATTTAATTTCTCCCAATAATATGCACAATATACAAAAAAGTATTTAGTAATAATTCCAACAATATAGATCGATAACTTACCATGTTTCTTTTCAGTGTAAATGTATTGCTACTACTGTGCAAGGCTTCCTAAAGTTTAATCTAATATTTTTCTATATTATAAAAAACACTTGATTATAATGACACATGCTGTAATGCCTTCCAAAAGACTCACTTCAGACAAAAAATACGCTCAATAAAATAGGATTGTATGAAACTGTGCTGGTTTTGCAATATTGTATTGTATTTAATATCAAAACAGAAAGGGATGTTGTTTAAAAACTTACAGCACACAATTTTTGAAAACATTCTGATTTTATGTGCCTGTTTGTTACTTAAGTTTTTAAGATGCACTTGCCCAGTTTGCAATATTTGTTTTTTCACTGAGAAAGTAGCTGATGAAGGTATTTTCTGATGTTTTTCTACATAAAAACCACTATAATGAAAGACCAGCATGAGCCCTGGGACACCTACCAGCTCCTACTACTCTGCCTATGTTCAGCATGTCATGTCCTTGCCATGCAGCATCACCTACCACAGATATACAACACATTATTAACAATGTCACAAATAAGTCATAAAGTTTTCTATGCAGCTGCTGAAAGAATTCAGAGACAACTTCAAGACAGAGTTAAATGTTGAAGCTGTTTTTCCTATGTTTCTCTTCAAAGCCCTAAACTAGAAAATCCCTTGAGTGAAAAGTCAGAGAAAGGCTACCATCCCTTCTAGGGTTAAAAGATGCTTTTGTAAGATTTTTAGGTCAGATTAACCTTTTGCTCACGATAGGGCCGGTTATTGGTTTTATTTTTTACTGTCTTTAACACAGGTAAAAAAATCAATACGAAGCGAGACAAAGGGCTCTGGAGGCCCTGGCTGCACCAGCTTTTGGTTTGGCTCATACACAATCCTACAACATGCTGAGGCTGGGAAGGATTAGCCTGCTTGTGTTGAGTAAACCGATGATACTCAATAAACAGTTTCTGTTGTAAACCCCTTAGGACGTGCAAAGCCACACTAGTTGGCATTAGACCAGATAAGCTGCCGAACCAGCTGTAATCTCATTTAGACCTGAGCTGATCCTCCTGTCCTTTCATTCCACAGGATCAAAGCAAACCACTGAGGAGGCAGCTGTATAATAGCAGCAGTGCTTGCTGGATGCGGCAAACATTTCATAAATTCCTCTCCTTGAAGCAAGCCTGCACATAATCTACCCAGAGCCAGTTCAATCAATGGATTTCTGAATTCATTAGTCTTATTATTACAGGATAACTGTTTTCTCCACATAGTGTTGTAGCCGTTGCAAGCCAACTTTGCAAAACAGCTCTCATTGCTGACCATTTCTTTCTGGTAATGTGCCTTTGCATTTTTGCAGTGCCACATGAAAATGATTTAAATCACTTCAGTGCAGTATTTTTTTAAAGATTAGAAATAAAACCAATTCACGAATATTCAAGTAGGAAGCCTTGAAATATAGTACACTTTTCCAAGCATAATTACTGGCTACCTGTTTGAATGCTTCCATGCATCAGTAATAATGACCAATGTTTTCTGAGCTCAAATGATAACAGTGAAAGTAGAGATTAGATCATTGTAGCAGCATAAATACAGACAAAAAAATACAGATGCGAAAGCAGTAATTCTAAAAAAGAGGTTTCTATTTGCCTTTTACTCTTTGTGTTTTCTGGAATTAAAAAGAATATTTTCCTTGTTGAAGAAATGAATAGCACAACTTAGGAAAACTGGAAAACCACATAAGCAACAAGTCTTTTTAAACTAAGCAAAAATAAAAACCAAGGCACTGGATCAAATAAGACTAGAAGGTGCAATATTTGATTTCTGTACCACATTTGAAGTTTTCACTCCAGTTGCAATTATAGATAAAAATATTATGGTATAACCTTAGAGCTTTAGAAGAACAGAATGTGTAATTCAGAAAATGCATCAACTGATCCATTTCCCACCAGTGAACTGTGCAATAGAGCACATATTCACAGATAAACAAAGTAAAATTAGATTTTTTACTTACAATGGAAAAAGGAAAATATTATTAAAAATATTTTCAGTCCTTTTCATTGCTAATTATATTAATCATTAATGTAAAGACTTAAGTTTTCTGAAACAGCTGCATTGGGAAAAAAAAGAAAATTGATGTAATAAGAATTATGTACCACAGCAGCAATTTTTTTAGGTCATATACAAGTAACATTATTGATTCTTGGATCACTCCTTGAGGAATGAGTAGCAACCAGACAAAAAAGTTTCGTCTGAAAAATAAGGAAGGTCAGGTAACCCTTAGAGTTAAAGCAAAAACAGCAGTGTTTGTGACTTACTGTTATTTGCAACCAGTATAAATATGCAGCATATTCATGCACAAACTGAAAAGTCAAGAAGATCCCTCACAGAGAACTGTTCTGACTTTACAGAGCACAAGAGAAAGATCTGTATCATCTTTGCAGGCACACCCTACCCTACACTGCACAGATCTACTGAACATCTGTATCTGGCTGCTCATGTTTTTATAAGTATAAAAAAAAGTTCTTGTAATAAAAAGATTCAATGAAGCACAATAAAATCAAAGTTTAACACATACAAATGATTTTTAACAGATTACAGAGATGTTTGGTATGAAACTTTTTCAAGCAGTACAGCACAGATGTGCTAGAGCATGTCATAGGCAGCTGGTAAAGATGAACAAAAGGTATTTGCACCTATCATCTACAGATGTGTAAAAAACTCACCACACATCTCTTCCTCAATCACTCAGAAACCATCTGATGTGCTAGTTAATGATTCCCCTCTCTCCACTTCATTCTTCAGACATAAAGGGGTCCCATTTAACATAATCACTTAATAACAGCAAAGTGATGGGTATCAGAATTCTAATTCTTCTAATATTTGCAAAATCCAGCTCTTTGTAATAATAATAACACCATGATAGCAAACTGTAAAACTGTGTAATTATACTTTAATTGTATTGTGAGGCATGCATTAATCACAAAGTTTAAGTACCAAGGATGGAATTATAATAATTCTGTAAAACAAATTTAAGCTAGCTAAGTAGGTCAGAACCACTAGCATGCAACAGGAGACCTCTGGGAATTTATCAGTTAATGGCTATTTATGTGCAAATGAGTGCCCTCCAACCCTCCCAAATCCTGTGTAGCTGAAGGGTATTTCTGTTAACCAGGAGCATGCTTAACTGCTGAGGCATAAATTAAACCATTTATTGGAATGATTTTAATTCTTCTCTCCCCCCACCCACTCTTACTACTCCCCTCCACCCTCACTAGCAGCACAATTTACAGTATTAATTTACATGGAGATAGGATTACTGAAGAGTTTTCAGAAATTACTCTGTTTCAAGAAAGAGCAGGAAAAAGAGAATAGGAAAAAAAAGAGCAAGAGACAAACTTTTAGTAAGAGATAGTAGCAATGCTACACTTAATCTTCAAATCTTGGCAGGTTGAGCTATTAGAAATTCCAGAGGTTCAGTATCACAGCAGCGCAGTGGAAATGCTTTCATAATGAACTTTAATGAAATGAAATTCTGTTTTACATCCTCACAAAATAGATTGGAAAAGACTGTTAAGATCATGAAGTCGAAACATTAACCCAGCACTGCCAAACCCACCAGTAAACCATTTCCCCAAATGCCACAGCTCCTTTTATTAAATATTTCCCGGGCAGCCTGTTCCAGTGCCTGACAACCCTTTCCAAAAAGAACTTTTCCTAATATCCAATCAAAACTTTCCCTAGAGCAACTTGATGCCATTTCCTTATCTCACATTCTAAATTTGGAGAAGACAATGAACCTCAAGGGGGACTGCATCCACTGTATTTTCTGTCGTAACGTTCAGACTGTACACATATCAAAGGTTTTCTTTCAGGAAAGAAAACAACAAAAATTTCTTGGCTGCAAGAAAAGAATACCTTCAATTTTTGAGTTTGACTTGGAAAAACCTAGTCATTTTTCACATCTTGGGAAAATAGATACCTTACCAAACTACTTGGAATCAAGATGTATTGAATTTTCACTGTGATGTAAAATGGGGATGATTTACAGACAATATAAATGATTTCTCAACACTTATAATCATAGCTGTAATTCAGTACAGCAAGGTAAGATAATGTAAGCATAACTTCAAGATTCACTTTTAGGCTTATAATTTCATATGCTTGGGGTTTCCTTTTTTTTTCTCCTAAATGCAGGCACACATATTCTTGCAAAGCCTAGGGTCTCAGGACAATAAAACAGCAAAAATCTGATTATCCTACCATCAATTAACCACAGCTGCCCGTTACCCTAAACAGGGTCACATCTCCCCAGTGCCTAATAATTATATTGTAAAATCCCTTGATTGCCTGAATATACTCAGTCTCCCTATGATGTTTGGATGATCATGGTTGTATTACAGTTAATTATTATTTAAGAGATGATCACAGTACATTATTCTTTCTGATGTCATCTTTGCAGCTAACACAAAAGTCCACATAAATGTAACATACTGGACAAATACATAGTTTTTCCTCAGCAATTCAAGCTGTTGTAGAATACCCTTTAATATAAATAGGTGTGGTGTGAATCAGAGGAACTCCCTAGGAGCAAATCTTTAGCAGCTCTAAAATATTTTTAATAGGCAGACACATGGAACACTTACTGAACTATTTCCAAAGGCACATCTCCAATAGCTATACATTATGTTCCTGTCCAGAAAAACAAAAGAATATTAATGAAAACATTCCATTTTATTTTCGTGGTTGACTTTTTGTAAGGAAAGCAAGACTGCAAAAAGCAGTAGAAGGAAACCTCATTGTCCTGGCAAGCACATCTGTAGTTGCCTGTTCTTCCCTTCTGCTGCCCCTCAGTAAAGGGTGACACATCCCTGGCAGCAGGATGCTCCTGCTGTGTGCATAATGGCTGCTGTGGCTGCCTGTGCAGCCCCTGCATTACCACAGAGAGAGCCAGGAGCTTTCTGCCTCTTAATACAGATTTGCAAGCATGCACATTAAACCAGACACTTCATACAGCTCTTCAATAACAGTGAGAAATTAATGAATGAACCGAACTATCTGACCAAAAATAAGTTCACTCCTGTATTTTCAGAAGCATTAGCACAATTGCATTATCAGAGCCTGTGACAAGCCCATGTTTACCTCTCCCTCCCCTACAGTGAGGGGCTGCAGCCTGGATTATGCCCGTACCTTACATTGGCAGGGGCTCAGTATTGCCCTCAGGCTTTAATTAACCCCAATTAGAGATAAACAGGGCCTTCTGGTTGTGAAAGAGGGAATAGACAGTATCTTCAGCTTATCAGACAACTATGTAAACCACAAACTGCTTTTACCTTTCTCTACTTGCTCCTCCCCAAAAAAAAATGTTAGGAAGAGGGCCCCACAAGACCCTGAGATGACGCCCGATGAGTATGTTGCAGAGTATGACTTCCTCTTTCCAGTTTGTTTTTAGGGAGGATCTGTATGGTGCCCTACTATTTTGGGCTCATTTCCCATTAGCCACATTTTTACTGTCCCTGTTTTAGTGCCACTGTAAAGAAAGCTGGAGCATTTAGCCAATGGCAATTAGTGACACTTGGACTTGCTCCAAGCCAAATAAAACATGGCAGTGCACACCCACATGCCCTGTATCAATGCCTAAAAAAGCATTTTTAAAGCCATTTTCTAGACAGATTTCAAGACTCAAATACAAAAAGCACTAAACACGCATCACCCTTTGCAGCAGGGCCACCGTCCAGTGTATGCAGTAGAAATCATCTTTACACTCCCACCCCAGAAATTCCAAGAACAAGTAGGCTACAGCAGCACTAAACAGGTTCAATTTTTCTCCCCCAACAGAACAGGGAAATTTTAAAAAGATCTAAAAAAAGAAAATATGTATGATTCCACAAGTCTCTCTTGAAGCCTGCAAGAGTGCTACATTTGCCACCTACTCTAAATAACCACTTTAAACTTCTGTCCAAAATCAACCAATTCTGTCTTCAGTAGCATGAGGAACAGCAGAAAACCTGTAACATCCTTTTACAAACTGGGTAACTTCAAGCATGTCTACTCTCAACTCTTCCTAGCTGAAATCACTTCCAAACTCATACAAACTGCCTACCCTAGTCATTCATTTCTGTGACTCTCTCCAATATTCAATTTATTCATAAATATTTTGTAAAATGACAAATCCAGAACTGCATATAGAACACTGCAGCTAAAGACAGAATAAGCAGCTCTTCTCACCTGCAGGAGTTTCATTAACACGCTTAACAACAACATTTAACTTTTTTTGTTTTTTCCTAAAGCAGGGTCACATTAAGTCCTGCTTTGTAATATCACACAAGCTGTGTGCATAAAGAAGTCCGTGTTAAAAGTTAGTTAGACAATACATTTAAGTCAAATTTCAGATTTTCTTCCCGATACTATGGTCTTAGAAACTCACATAAACAAACACCCTGTAAACAGAGGTGAAAGCACAAGTATCACATTCACTTCCCACTTCACAAACAATTCCAGTTTTTCCCCCTGCACTAGGTGGAAACTGTGCTAGTGCAGGGACTATACTGGACCTTGCAGGAATCTGTGCTGAGCAGGCAGACAGCAAAATCTACAAGCAAGGGCAGAAATGGGGCAACAGCAATGGCAGCTACCTCACCTCAACCAACCCCAGATGTGGACATCCCATTTCTCTCACCTCCCCATACTTTGAGAATATGGCTGCAAGTCAAGCATTCCATGCTCTATTTCCATGTGTTCTTCCTAATTTCAGCACTTGGCCTTCCCTATTTCCTCTTGTTGATGGTAATTTATTTCAAAATATCATAGTAATTTTAAATTCTGGCTTTGTTTTCCATTTGAACACAGAGAAATACCCTCTAATTTCTGGCTACATACAAACTCAAACCCCAATTTTTTTTTCATCTAGTACAACTACTTGTGCTAAACAGTTCTTCATTTTCAGTGATCTGAACAAATGCCATTAAACATTGACAATGCTAAGATTACATGGGTAACACTGAAGCCTTCCACTACTGATGGGTTTTGTGAAAATTTTCCCTCTCCTTCCCATAGTCACACTATTTTATGGAAAAATTGTTGGTACTTTTAAGGCTGGTGTTTTCTTTTTTCTGCCTTTTTTTTGCTTAGGATACTCAGGAATGAGTACACTAGAAGTTATTTATGTCCAAGAAGAAATTCAATCATAAGCAAAAGCATCCAAGGGGATGAAGAATCAAACAGTATATACCCAGAAAAATACTAAAGAGTAAATAGAAAACACAATGCATTGAGATTCACCCCTTCTCTTCACTCGGCCATTGCTTTCAAGAAAACATACCAAATTGTTTTTGCTGATTAGACAGTCCCAGAAGTTGGTAGCAAGAGTTAGGTAGGTTACAGCTGTCAGTATCAGAATCTGAAACAAATTTGGAAAAAACTAAGCAAGTGGCTATTTCTCATCACTGTAGCTATTACCCAGTTTCTGAAGTATGAGTGATGGTGGGAGGGGAACAAAACCCAAAAGTTTGCTCTACTGAACCACTGAAATGAATCTTCCAGAACTGCACAAAGTGCTTCAATCTACATTGTGTCCAGCATCCAGCAGGTGCTTTCTTTGCTTTTCATTTTCCTCCATTAAGACAAGTACATTTATCTGTTTGGTTAGCATAAGGATTCTCCTTGGAGTTGGTTCAGAATCTTCCTCCACTTTAAAGGTCAACTTTCTTTAAAACACATAGGCACAAATTAATTCTCCCCTCCAGAGATATCAACTCCCATCTCAGGGGCTAGCAATGGAGAGAAGAGCACAAAGGGAAATATTCTGGGTGAAGCAGAGCCAGATGTGTCTGGTTCAGCGCACATAATTGACTCATCTAAACATTCTTGACACATCCAAGAGAGTGGCTTGCCGCTGTCCCAAAATGTACACTTGCTATTTAATCAGTCAGGTTTCTGATTCTCCGCTGAGAAACCCCGGGCACAGCTGGGCACTTGGGCAGGCAGGGCAGCCGAGCGAGCTCTCGGCCCGGAGCCAGCTCCCCGTGGCTCCTCCGTCCTCCCGCGCAGGCTGTCAGTAGGAGGCAGCATCGGCTCTGCCAGCAGCAGCTCCGCACCGCAAAGTACTTGGGAGCGGGCTTCATTCTTCTGTCATTATATAAGCAAGATGACACTGTTCTCTAATCCAGCCAAAGCTGATAAGTACCATCAACCTGTCACTTCCTACATTTCAAATTCTAACATTGCAGCATCAAAGAGTTTTTACATTTCGATTTCTTTTGCTGGCAGCGGTCGGTAGCCTCTCATTCTCCCACGGTGTTCTAATGCAGCATTTGCACACCGGGGTTACTCCCAGCCTGAATAGCAGGTCATCCCCTACTCACTGAGCTCATCTGCGGCCCATGTGCTAGGCAATTTAGATCCAATCAGCCCTTATTTAGCTCAAGAGTAATGAGCAGCATAGTGACACAGACTTAAGCCTGACCCTCAGGACACTGCTCATCAAGCAGTAAAACTGTGACAAAATCATTCATCTTCCACCCGCTGGCAAGAAATAATACTCGCACTCACTGTATTACTTTTTCAAGACATAGAAAAAAAAAAAAGGTCCTGAATTTTCATGATGTGAGACATTAATTTGCAGAAAGCTGAATTCCCTTAAACCCCCCTGTTGCTATGAGCTCACCAGGGGGAAATAGGCCTTAGGAGACTGAAATGGAATAAAGAAAATTGCTTCAGCTTTCTGTTCATTTTAAATAAGCCTTAAATCTGACATGAGATATCCTAAAGAGAGAAGAAATATAGATCTTGTAAGGTAACGAAGAAACAATCAAAATTAAGAGATTAGAAGGCTATTTGCATATAATGATTTTATTGGCAAAAATATTTCTTTTGTTTAACATCCACAACAAAAAAAACCCCACTCCATATGAAAAGCCATTTTCACACCTCATGTGAAGAAAAAAAGGAAAACCAAGACGAAAGTTAATTTAGGGAAAATAGTTT
This sequence comes from Irena cyanogastra, assembly GCA_013397155.1. Classification (NCBI taxonomy): domain Eukaryota; kingdom Metazoa; phylum Chordata; class Aves; order Passeriformes; family Irenidae; genus Irena; species Irena cyanogastra. The sequence continues at coordinate 21,233 of VWZV01009557.1, read as the reverse complement.
CAGAAGTGAGACACTTCCATCAGAAAACAAATCTGTGCTTATGTCCTTCAGGGAGCACATATTTCTCTAAACAACTGCAGGGTCTCAAGCAGCAGGTTCTCAGTACACCTGGATATGGTTTTACTCTTTTTTTCATGGATTTACTCTTCCACAACAGAAGTCTTGTACTATTGTCAGGTAGGCTACAGAAAGCTTATGTGGATTAATTTTTGGAAGATAAAATGGATATAATGGAACACAAAAAGTGTTTCCATCTGTAGCACAGGGGATTGAACTGTGTATCTTCATGATTCATGTCTGAGTACTAGACTTGAGTTTCTTTACCTCTGGGTGTCTACCAAGACTGACTTTTTTTGGGCATCAACAATTAGAAGGTTTTTTGATAGCTTTTAATGGTTCAGTTTGCTCCACAGTGACTGTAGAATAGAACAGCAGAATAGAATATTCTATTACGATAGACGATTCTAATATAATAGAACGGATGTAGAACGACCATCTAGTCCAACTGTCTAAGTAATTCAGAACTGATTAAGAGCTAAAGCAAATTATTAAGGGCGTTGTCCAATTGCCTTCTCAACACTGACAGGCTTGGGGTAACAACCACTTCCCTAGAGAGCTTGTTGCAGTGCTTGACCATTCTCTCAGTAAAGAAATGCTTTCAGATGTCCAGTCTAAGCCCTCCCCTGGTGCAGCTTTGAACCATTGCCACATGTCCTATTAGTGGAGCCCAGGAAGAAGAGCTCAGCACCTCCCTCTCCACTTCCCCTTCTCAGGAATCCGTAGAGTGCAATGGGGTCATGCCTCAGCCTCCTTTTCTCCAAACCAACCCAAAACCTCAGCCAGTCCTCACAGGGCATGCCTTCCAGCCTTTTTACCCTCCTTCTAAGGCAAATGCTCTCTATAACATCCTAAACATCAATGTGAAATTAATGTCAATTGTTCAACTTCCACGTGTCTACCTACTGATTCAAGAAAATGGGCACTGAGAAGGGGAAGTGAAAATTCCTGCAAACCTGAACCAGTGACAGACATATATACACACAGGAACTTTTCTACATGCAAAGTATTTAGGGACACATTTCCAGTGCATGCTACTGTCTCATTTCATTTCTTTACACAGTAATACTCTCAGAGCAGAGAAGAAACAATCAAAACACACATTAGTTTTAGCTAGTCAACTTTGAAAGTCAGAATACAAGGGAAAAATTTGTAAAACGTTATTTTAGTCTCCAATAAAAACCTGAAAAAAGACCTCAAATCCCACAAAGTAAGAGGAAAAGAAAATTCAGTGTTAATTACCAGAGCCACACCTTAAGGCAACAACTGTAGCTAAGAACACACACTGTATTCCCTCAGAAGGTGGTAACAGATAATTTTTAAGGATTTAGACATAGGAAACCTCTCAAAATGCTGCTATATTCTAAAGCTGTGCTTGCTTCTCATGCATTAAAGCAGTTAGAGACTAGACTTCGTTACATTCATTTAAATACCAGTTTTGTTAATGGAATACCTGAACTTCAAAAAAAAACTAGTAAAAATACTTTAAAAAATAGGTCAAGTTAGCATAGGAAGGTATGCTTGCTCCCCAAGCATATGATATTTGTTGCAAAGTGAAAAATGAAGGATTTATTTCTTTTTTTGCACACAGGTGAACAAAGTTCACAGCAACTTTTAGTGGTCATTCATTACAATTGGGAGATCTTAGAGCTAAGCCAACATCTTCTGACTCCCAGTTCAGCGGCTTAGTCACAGAGTTGCCTTCTTTGCTTATCAGGATATCACAGCTGGTAGCTCTAAATATCCTCACAGGATGGGATGGGTAAGCGAAGACTCATGATTTTCCAAACTCTTCTGAATACAGTTTTCAGAAGCTCAACATCAGAAAAAAGATTTTTACAAAGACTAACACTAAAACCCCTGAGGGGGAAGAAAAGAAGGAAGGTGGACCTTTCTATTCTCTTCCTGAGCTTATCTACTGATTTGCACAGTAACAGAAAGGGGGAGAGATGCTTCTGTTGGCCTCAAAAAAGCTTCCCACAGGCTGTTTTGATGGCAAGTATAACTAAAAAAAAATTACAAATGACTGTACATTTCCATAGCAAAGATATACTGGATAATCCATTCCTATTGTGGTTTCTCTCACAACCTCAAGGCTAAACACACTCAAACAGGTAGAAACATCCAGTTCTCCTGTTACCTGTGGCCCAATTATTAATGTAACTTTCTACTAGAGACAGGTTTACCTGGTCAATATTGCTATAAGAGCCTATGAAATTTACAAATTGAAATTTTCAAAAATTAGCAAAAACATGTAAATGAGCACAAATGCACAAGAACTGTATTCAAAGTAAAATTACCATTTATTATGGTATTGGGGTAGTGGTACTTCTCATTTCTCTTACAGGAATCAGTACCAAGTCTCCCTGAAACTAGGCAAAGATGTTTGGAGCAGAGCAGGGCATCTACTCACATTTTATAGTACTGTAACTCTGTGCTAACACTCAACAAAACCCAAATGCCAGGATGACAATAATAAGAGAAAGCTCATGTCAAAGCAATACCCCATTACAAGACATTTTAGCATGTTCCAAACATTTCTTTTAAGAGTAACATACTGCAGTGCCAGCACCTACAGCTGATTTCTCTGAGTCTTGTATCCATTTTTACAGCAAGTTCTGTCAAATCTATTTAATGCCTGTATTTTTTTATTAACCTAGGGCTTATTTTTGTGCCATGAGGAACTCAGATGATAGATAGTGCTAGAGATTTGGAACAAATGAAAGTGCACATGGGCAAAGATCCTGCATTTCCCTTTCAGTAAAAAAAAAAGAAAATAAAAACAAAACATTAAGGATTTTAAACCATTGTTTAAAAACAGAGAAAACCCAGAAAAACTTACGTCTGAGCTAGAAGCAGAATAAGTAAACATAGGAAGGAAGCACTTTACCTTTTGATTTAGGGGAGTTTCTTGATTGTTTACTGTTTATTTTACACGATTTTTAAAAGGAGACAGCATTAAAACAGAATCTTACACTTCACAGTGAATCTTACTATGAAGATCAAATACTTGCAAATGCCAGCAAGTAGCATTTGATTTCAATTACCCATTCACCACGTATCAATAACTGATAAAAATGAGTTCTCCTGCCAAGACATAGTTCTATTTAAATATATGGATCCCAAAATAATCCAAATGGTAACAATCAATAAAAAAATGGTTTAAGAAATCTTATTTAAAATAGTCTAACCATAGGTAAATACAACAATCAAAAGCTACCAGTACTTTTCTAGCAGACAAGAAAAATACAAGAAAAAGCTGGAAAGGGTTATTTTAAAACACAGTGGTGTAAAAATAGTGAAGGTGGGGGTCTCTTTTCAGATGCCTTTTAAGAAAAAAGAAAGGAAGAAAACAAGCGTACTTTCAAATCCTTGTATGCCAAGTTTTAGCCCAGAGCAAGTTTTCACTGCTATGTTATAAACCCTTGAAAACAAAGGTTTATAATGGAAATGCTGACAGACCCTTAACCACAGCAGCATGAATAGCTATAATTAAAGAAGAGCTTTTGGCTACACCTCACTCTGACAATGAAAGACTAGAATTTTTACACTATCCTCAAATAAAAACAACTGAGAAACCTGGAATGAGATTCCAACAATACAACAAGATGTGTTAAAGGAGATGGCTAAAACTATTTGACATTTTAAGCTTTAAATATTAAGGCATTTAGTTAACACAACCAAGTCAGTATTTTCATAATGCTACTTAATCAGCAATAAAGAATGCTCCTGTGAGCCATCATCTGGAGTTAGCAGAAAGTAACACATGAAGTTATTATTTCCTAACAGCCTAGAGGGAGCTGCTCGTCTCTTTAATAAGTGATCTCACTTCCTTCCTACCTGTAAATTCTCTGTCATACAGTTATAAAATTATTAAGAGTGCAGTGTACAGAAAAATTACATTTATGAAAGGCCTACTATCTTATATCAGCCTGGATTTTAAAAACAAGCATCTCATTCTTTTCTGATTTTGAGAACAGACTAGGCCTAATCAGTCTCGTCCATTCAGTAACATATTAGCATCTGGTTAGCACAAAGTCATCCATATCTTCTGAACCACAAAAATGGTTTTAGTGTCGTTTTATCTGCATTGCTGCAGAGACTGTTTTCAGTGAGTCTGTCAAAGCAGGAAAATCACTAACATCTTCCCGTTCCATACAACCTGAAGATCAAAGTGTTTAATAAGTATTAAGGAATTTAGTTCCTCTGTAGATGGGATAAACAGGCTGGTAACAACAACCAAATGTATAAATAGAGAAATTGAAATAACCGTTAAAAGCAAAGCTCTAAAAATCTATCTCATACCAATTACTATTTGAGCATGTTGGTAATTCAAATATTTCAGCAGAAGTACTTTTTGTAAAAAAAAAAAAAAAGGTACTAATACTGTCCTGTACCTTGTCTGTGATGACCTGAGAAGTCTAGATTGAACTTCCATGCCCTCTTCTCTGTGTTACAAGAGGGCCACATAACCCCCAGTCCTGGAAAGCTTAAAAATAATGTCAAGTTATAAAATAGGCAATTTTTTCACCAGTCTCAAATTTCTCCCAATTTAATCTTTAAAAACAACACAACAAATGTTGCGTATTAGCTAATAGAGAAAATGTCAAAGTATTTTTGAAGTCTCCAATTTATTCCAGGAAATACATTCAGTTGAACTGAAATAATAAATAATAAATCAACTAAACTTAGTTTTGTGCTTCATCTTTTTTTTCAAAAGATTGCCTGAAAAACAGTTGTCTTTGGATCTATAAGCTATTGACAGCTGCAGTCAAACTACTAGACAATAACAAAGAACCTAGTTAAAGAGAGATCTTGCATATGGGCCTCAGTATTCCTATTATGCACTCTTCCACAGCTCTTTACACATATTTCAGTCTTGCACATTTGAAGTAATGGCAGATCAATAGCTACCTCTTAATATCTTATGAAAAAAAAAAGCAGTTTGGGCTTCAAACTGGAGGACTGCTTCTCAAAGGCATCAGTAGACAAAAAATATGCTTATTGAAGGGCACTGTGGATGTTGAAAAATGAACTAGTACATCAAAGCAAAACTGCTTGAAAGTGGTAAAATATGATTTCCTTCTTGCCTATCGAACCCCAGACAAGTATTTAAATCTCCATAACTGTAGTATTTGAATGCAACCTTGGTAAATGGGAAAAAAAAAAAAAGAATGAAAAGTCTGAAAAACAGAACACATTCAATGAAGAAACAAAAGCAAAAAACAACACCCCCCCAATTGCTGTAATTAACACAGACAATTTCCAAGTTTCCTGTACCAAAGAAAAGATGATATTGTCTGAAATAGAAGCAACTGGATCACTTTCTAAAGAGACACGAATTCATAACAAAATATCAGGATGTCAAATCTAATCTCCTGAAATAGTAAGGGAACATTTCAAAGATTCTATATACACTGAAGTATCGGTGGACTTTGAAATTTAACATATCATTCATAGCCCTTCAGAGATTTCTCTTTCCATTTATTCAATTTTGGTAAAAAAATTAATAGGAACTACAGTTTAACCCTAAAAACAAAATGCCAGTCTATACCTACAACTTAACTAAATAACTTACCGAAGTCTGGCTAGAACATCCTGAAGAAAATTCAGGACCATGCTCAGCTCAGCTCCTCGACATGCAGGCAGCAGCATAGTAAAGCCATCATTTAGCAACTTTTCCTCAGAAAGGCTCAAGTAGCAGCTGATCTCAAACACTTCCTGGACACCATCAATGTAGGTTGATAGCAGAGTCCAGAGATTTTGTCTCTGTGTGTAGTCATTTTTGGTCACTAAAAACTCCTTTGCCTTCTCACGGAAAGCATTTGAGATTTTCTCAGCCAGGGCACCAATATCCATATTCTTCTCAACATAAATTAAAAGGAAAGCAAAATGACCTCTCCAGATGAGAGCTCTTCGAGATGTGGTGATGGAGGATGGAGTCAGGAAATCCAAAAGATCCAACACACGACTCACTATATCTTCTGTCTCCACAACAATTGCCAGCACAAGGAACAGGCTAAAGAAGTTCTGCAGCCCCACTTCTGTCAGCTCCTGCATTCTTTTCCGATGGAACTTGGAATAAATTCTACATTAGAAAAACAAAAAAACCAGGAAAGAGAGAGTTTCTTAAAGTATGCAATTTTCTTTCTTCTTCAGTGACTAAAACTGTATTTTCATGCTTTTAGTTTATGGTTATTCACTTCTAGTAACCCTTAAATTTTAAATACTCTTTTTTCTCATTACTCTTATTGCTGCTGGAACAAACATGCTCTTTCAGTTTCTGCTTTCAAGCATACATTGTTTCCAATCGGAGGTGCAGCCTAACCCTTGCCCCTTATCTAACCTCTAGCAGCAAGCTGAGCACAGTGTTACGAGCAGACTCTCTACTCTGTGATGGATGCTTCCATATCAATCAAGTTTAGCCCATGAGGGCTCCTAGGAAAGGGAGCTGTCAAGTGGCATCTCTTTGCAGCAGCAAACAATTCCTGTACACCAGCTTCTTCCCTGGAAACGTCTTCATTTTCACATGGAAATCAGCTACAGATTTCTGCTATTATGTTATAGTGCTGCAACTGCAGTGATCGAAGTCTCACCTACCAAACCATCACTGCACTAAAAGGAAGATTTCTGATGGAAAATTCCTTTTCTCCACAGTGCTTTGCCAAAGTCTGTATCTACTTGTACTGCTCACCTATGATATGGACAGGTTTGAAAGAAAACAGAGAAACCGAGGCATTTGGAAGAGAAACCTCTGTCCAAACAGGAAGATGTTATGAAACTTTATCTGCATTGCTTACAGGTCAATGCTCAAGTCATACACAGATGATGGTGACAAGCACTGTGACTTTGAAACTTTACAGTGGTTGACAAAAAGGAAGAAGCTTATACAGAGAGATCTTTTCTGGAACTTTTGCTTGGATGTAGACTTTTATTTAAAAATCAGCATTCCTACAACAGAGGAATAAGATGAAAATGGCATTACTTTTTGATTTTTGTGTTTAAAACTTTGGGTATATCCTTCACTTTTAATTTAAAGTAAGTTCCACCTACAGTAGTTAAACATCCATAAGTGCTGTTTTCCTATTCTGTCACCTGGAAAATAGCTGGAAGTGGTGTTGAGGTTATCAAATCTAGGCACCAAAAATTACAGAAAATCCAATTAATGTTGTTTAGTAGTAAATTACTACTGACAGGCATTTATGTTTCCCATGCCTCAATTAATGCTTGGTTAGCTGCTGAAAACAGAGTTCATCCCAAAATCATAGCTGTAGGCTGTTAAATTTTACTACTTGTATAATTGATTTTTTCAAGGTAGAAATGCAGAAAACTGGTTCAGCAGACTGACGCACTGTGTGTTGTGTGTTATTATTCCCCTTCTTCAATTAGGGAAAGTAACAAGCTATAATAGCACAAAAATGTAAGTAAAATTTCATTTTATTAAGAACAGAGTAGGCTAATTTTTTTTTTAAAGGAAGACATTTATACAGAATCCAACAACATATTTGTTTCTATGTAGTTGCAGTGATTTATAAACCCAAAGTTCATAGTTTTTTAGTGGCTATAACAATTTCTGCAGTGTACATAGACATTAAGCATACTGTTCTTTTCTTATAGCCAAGATAACCCTTCTTTCCTGGAATGAAAACAGCACAACTTTGTAAGATGTGTATACACGTGGGCATTTTTAATGTTTACTACTTGCCTACATGAAGATCTTACTAATGCTTAATAAAGCTTTAATTAATTACATTAATACTTAATAAAATCTTTTTTAAAAACTCAAAACTCTAAATCGAAACTATTTCTGTTTTCTCTATTTAATGAAAAAAATTTAACAAGTCTGTACTAATAATTTCAAGTGCTATCTCACTACTATAAGAAAAGTCTTACAAATTCAGTAAGCATCTAAAACATCAAGAGTTTCATTTAGAGCATATACATTTTATGTTTTTTGTCTCATGACTGACTGTACTTAATTAGTATGTTCCAAGATTAAGTGAAATATTAAAATCCTCACAAAAATATTATTAGAAATTTTGAAAACCACTGAAAAGAAATAAAAATTTAAATGAAAATGCAAGTCTAGCAAGTGTCAGTCCGAATGTTCTTGAACAACACATGGCTTACATGCAGCTCAAACTCAATTTCTGTGCTTTAATTACATTATCTGTCTGGCAACTGGGTTGTACCACTGCACTGGTTGCCAGTCTACCAAATTCGTGGCCAGTGGGACGAGGTAAATCATCCCACTCTATGGATGCCAAGGTGATTCTTGGACCCAGTTACAGCCTCAGCTGGCAACAGAAACTTCAGGGAACAACTGCTTTCTTCAAATTATGAGTCACCCTGGATCACTCATCCCCTTTACTTTGTCACGAGCAGAGTGCCCTCTGCCCCACATGTGGCTGGAAGGGCCCTTAACCTACTACACTTGTTACAAAATGAGACAAACTACATAGCATCCATACCGTCCTTTAATTTGCTTCCAAGGATGCACACCATTGTTTTCTTCTTTCATAATCCGTGCCAAAATGGTGAGGAAAATGAAGTAACTGTTGCTGGAGTTGTACAGAGAAGGGACCTGCTGTTCGCAGCAGCAGCGTTTCACCAACTCAAGCATTGACAAAGAAGTCTTACTAATATTTGCCAGATCCTTCAGACCAAGCCAAGGAACAGTAAAGCAGCTGTTCTAAAAGAACAGATGAAAACAGAAAATATTTTAAACAAAATAAATGCTAATATTACAAAGGCAGTAAGATGCATTCCTTCACAGGAGCAAAAGGATATGTTCCTACCACAGCTGAACAAAAATGTACTGTAACTGTGTGAAAATATTTTTACAAGATCTTAAACTGAGTAATCCCGATGAAAAATAGGACTTAAAACATATTATCATATTCTATACTTCCATAATGTAATGGACCATAACAAATTTAAACATGATTTCATTAAACAAACATAGTGAATGTAAGGATATTGTCATTGATTAGGTAGTTTTACAGAAGTATAGCAATCAAGCTTGGCTACAGGAAAATCAGAATTAATCGGCAAAAATCAAGGACTGTCTACATGCAATTCTACATTTTTATATATTCATCTACTTACCAGATTCTTGCTGTAATAATCCCAGAGTATGGTGACAATAGATAGGTTCAAATCCCAGAAACTACACAAAGTCAAACAACACTGAAGATGCATTCGTAAGTGCTCCTCCAACACACCGGCCTTGAAAAGGAAGCAAGAAATTAATTGCAGGATACGTAAAACCAGTACTACCAGACTATTCAAAGTAATTTCCTAATATAAAAAATATTTTTAATTATACACTGTTGAGTAAATGCATCTGCTAATACAAGCAATGAACTCGAAGATAAAGATGAGAATTGCACCCTGAGAACCAGCCAATGCTGGTTCATCCCAGAATCATAGAATGACAGAATCATTTAGGTTGGAAAAGACTTCTGAAAAGGTTAATAGGAAAGAAAATACAAAATATCAAACAATTTGAACACAGTGAAGCTTTCAGGTTGTAATTGTGGGATAATTAAAGTGGAATTCTTCTCATCCAGCTTTTGGTAACAACAAAACAGTACTTTCATGGGGAGTAGGAAATTAAGAGCTCCATGCTCTGAACTAAAATCATATGTTTAACTCAGCCTATTTTAGGCATCTGCTTTAGGGTGATAATTCCTGTAAGGGCTTTGTTGTCTCCACTGCCTGCAAAACTGGTTTAATGGACCCACTTGAGTGCAGTTGTTTCAAGAGTCAACTTTTACATGGGTAAATCAGTCTAACATCTCTACTCCATGGCAGGGGTGTGGGAAGTAGATGATCTTTAAGGTCCTTTGCAAACCAAACCATTACATGATTGTATGATTTACTCACAGTGCTACTTCTTATGACTTACTATGTCCTGAAGTGTTCTTTTTCCTGTTTTCAATGCCACACAAATGAGTCTAACTCTTGTCTCTACCTGGCTATACATTCATGTGGAAAACTTGATTTGCTATACTTTATCGCAGCACTGCAAACAATTATCCAATCACCTACAATAACTTCCAATCATGTCTGCCTTCTCTTCTCATGAACAATTAACGTACAGCATACGGCTTCTAAAGAGGTAAATTCCTAAAACAACTCGAAAATTGAAAAGACATTTTCAGTTGTCATACAAAATCATATATTCAAGACATTATGTGTAAGATACAAAACCCAATGAAATAGGAAAGTAACTTTCCAGTAAAGACTCATTAAAAATATCTAGAATAGTAATTCGAATGTAACAAAAAAGCCTATAAATGAAAGGTTATATTCAAGTTTTTTTTTTTAATATATGACAACTATTAATTCAACAGACTTCCAAAAAAAACCCTAATCTTGCATGAAAAACAAGGGACAGAACAGCTGCTCTTTTTAAATGTATAAAAGCAAGTCTTGATGTAAAACAAAAAAACCTGCAGCTGAACATACCTATTTCTCTAGAGGGACCTACCCAGTTACAAGGATGTAAAAAAACCAAACAAAAACAAAACAAAAAAAACCAAAACACACACCATTCAGAAAGGGAATGCTTAGTCTTGAAATTGTATTTCGAGTCTAGGGGTTATGTTTAGGATCTAATTCAACAAACAATGACTGCTTCAGTTAAATTAATTCAACAATAAACACAGCAGTTGAGCAGCTTCAATTTGAACCATTATTTATCTGTCCAACAATAGCTTTAGAACAGTTTCCAAAACCAAGATTGCACTGAAGGCTTTATCTCAAATTTAATATAAAAGAGTATCCAGACTTCAAATATCCCTGGGATTAATGGATTCTCTCACTGCTCTTTTGCTTAAAATGGTCTCCTGCACTGCTGGAAATACTATCAGAACTCTTGAGGTAGTCAGCTTTTAATTTATCACAGAAGGGAGGAACACCTGATACTATCAAAATGATAGTACTATCTAAACATAACATTTTTCTCTTATGACCTCCTACTGCAGTAACAAAATTGGTTTTCCTAGAAACCCAAGAAATACTTCTGTATCTCTCTTAAGGTAGAATTAAACAAAAAATACAGTGAAAGTATAACAAAATTGAGGCAGAAATGAAACAGCACAAAGCATTTATTTTCTAAAATGGGAAGTCTAATAAGACAGACTGCTATTAGTTCTTGCAAACTGAAAAGCTTTTGATTGTCACAATAAAACTTCATAAACACAAATTCCTCTTATACTGACAACCCATAAATTTAGTCAGTTTGATGTTGCCTAGTAGACAAATACAGTTAGAATATTATTACTACAACAATTTTCATTTTGTAGTACAAAAAGAATTGTAAACCAGCTTTTTTTCTTCTTTTGGAAGAGAATTTCAAATTACAGAAAAGGTAAGAAAACTCATACAAGTAGTTTCACCAAAAATGCCCCTTTTTGTGACAGAACTGGGAGGTTTTTCACATTTTCTTCAGCTCTTATCCATCTAGAATTTAAAAAGAGAGCAATTTGTGGCTGAAGAACTCAGCTGTTGGTCAACTGTTTGAAGCTGAAAGGATATATCCAAGGAAGAAGCACACTACACTTGCCCAGGTGTCCATGATTGCTCATATCTTCTCACAGGGTGCTTTTGCTTCCCATCATGATCCCGTAAGATGAACGGCACTTTCACATCTTTTCCTTGCTCAGCAGCAGGCTGACTGAATCTTAAAGGAGTTCCTATCTGGAACAGGGCATTGGGGCACCCCTTTACCACCTTCAACTGGACACACAGCACCTTCTTCTGGAGGTCCTCATCACACCCAAAATCCAGCATATCCTGGATTAACATGCCTTAGCCTTAGGCTCTCTACTGCCTGCATGTGGACCACTAAACACAACAGTATTACTGAAACTACCAAAATGCTGCAGATTTAACCCAGGTATCCCAATACTTAGCTGTCCTAAGGATGTTAAAAGCTAACTTCAGCTTCTGCTGGCTCATGATGCTCTGCTACCCTCAATGGCAACAACAGTGCCAACTGAATAATCTTTTCACAGCATAGAGTTTGAAGCTCACATGAAGAGAAATTAACAGGCATTGGCAGGAGAGTGATTATCAATTTACCTTACAAATGTATGTTCTGCACCTTTTTCAGATGCTTTTGAACACACAAAACTACACATACTTGATCTCTTCTTCATTTCCCCCATTCAGTATAAATTGCCATTTTTCTGAGCATGTACAGTCTACGAGCTATAGGGAAATCAGGGAGTAACATGCACAAGAAGATTATGAGGTTGATGAACACAGCACTAAATATGGTTAGTTTTTAAGTTGCCATATACCTAAAAATGAAGTTTTTAACTACCAGCTCCTGCCCTCTCTAGCAAACGGACAATTCAGCACTATTATTCTTTTAATTTATTTTGCATAGCTATTGCTGTGCATCTTTAATAGATAACAGGCTATGTGCTGAAAAGGATGGCTCAGATAGGATTAACTAACAAAGTCATGCCAAATGTTAATAAGCAGTATCATCAATTCCATCCTGCTGTTCATTCAAAGAGTAGTATTATCAGTTTTGCTTTTTCCCACTTTTCAACCTTCCATTTCAATACTGACTTCTTTATCTTTCATTGTGCTTCTCATTACTACATTTTCTGGACTCAAAAATACTTAAGAGAGGCAAAAGAATAAGATAAAAGGTAGGAGTGGCCACTAGAAGCTGACAGATCAACAGAGGAGATAGACATGTCTACTGGCAAAAGAATTCTCCTTCCTAGACACTGTCAAGAAGGCTGCTGTGCAGGGGTAGGGAGCAGAATGTGTGTTTTAATAAAGTACTACATTCACTCATGCATGCACATATAGGAATTAATGTTCCCCAAGGAGCACTTCCCACAGGCAGCTAACTCCATAATGCAAGAAAAAAATAATGAACAAATAAAAAACGGAAATAAACTAGATGGCTCCTTAGATGGTTGGTAATAGTTACAACCATGTCTTTGGAAAATAAGGGTTTGTTTTAATTCCAATAGTAGTTGCATTTGGAAATTGAAACACATATTTGCTCCATATTACTGTGTCATGACTGACTCAATACGCAAGTCTTCTGAACTTGGCCACTTAGCTCCCTTTCTAAACTGTCTACAGTTCAATACTTTTTTAACAGAAGCATCAAAAGGTGTGCATTTTATGTACGTTCTGCTTCAAAGTAATCTTTATTCAAAATAATAAACACCCACAAGAAAAGGGGATTATTTTGAAGAAAAGAACATTAACTACAAATGTGTGTCTCAAGTTGCTGCCATACAGAAGATGCAAACAGGAAGGTGGCTAATAAGCTACTCAGTTTTTATGCATCTTATCTAAATGTCTCCAATTTCTCTCACAGAATGGTAAGCATCCAGTAAATAATGTCATCACTTGTGATTTTAATGTATATGCACAGTGTGTATTTTCAGTCATATATTGTAAAATGATTCGAAAATACTTAATATTTGAAGCTGAAAGACTACATACTCTAATGCCAAGCATTAGAGTTTATGTTTAGAGTATTAAAAACCTGAAAAATCATGCTATCATTTCAACTCTCCTAACAGCCACAAATATTTCCTTGTCAAAAAGTTGTAACAAGTACTGTTCCATATTCCAGCTTTAACTACAGTTGCTGCTACTCCATGAGCAAGACAGTTATAATAATCAAAAAAACTCAAATTACTGATTCCCCTTCTGCTTTCAACAACAGAACTTTGCAGGATTTTTCTTAATTTCATAGACCAAATGAAAAAAAAGCAAGTTTATTCTTGTCTTAAACATACATAAATAAATTATTTTTACAGGCATTGCCGATACATTTGCAACTTGTACCATGCAACTTCAAAACAAATTTACAGAGCTACAATGTAACTTATTTTAAAAACTTGATGAACAGCATATTTAAAAGTATATTAAAAGGAGGTCAATTCTGACCTCTGGGCCATGAAGCATTGCATTAACAGTTCTGCAGAAAGAAAAATGATAAGGTATGAAATGAGTGCTCAGAAACTAGTACCTTATCAGTAAGAGTTTGATTCAAGCCTGTAAGACAAATTGCTCAGCAAGGCAAGTCACCTTCCTGCTGTGATGAGGATATAGCTGAATTTTCAATGCAACTGACTATCTCCTTCATCATGTCTCCTCAACTTGATATCCTTACATGCAGTATCTGATTTACATTTTCTAAGCATCCAGTTCTTATTCTGAATACATCTTGTCTATGAAGCCATATACTACCCTTCCAGGATAATTATCTTTTTTCTTTATCTGACAATTTAGCATCAAGCACAAGCACTTTAAAGCAAGTGGAACTGCTAACAAGGAGGGAACTGTACACTGTCATAGTTTAGCCATGTCAAGGTTGTTCATTTGCCAGTGATAAAAACACTACAACTCCAAAAATACACTTGTTAGTTGGACTTTGTTTCATGCACTGTCTTTTCCTGAAAGCATCCTCAACACTTTGCTTGTTCATTATTCCTTCCGTCATACACTTACTTGAGCATCAGTGGATTTTTTAAGGAGTTCCTCCACAAATTTCCAATTGGATTCCTTCTGTTTCTGAAAAATAATTATCAACATGAAATAGCATTTGTATCCCTTACAGGAAGCACTATGTAATAGCACAAAAGTAAGCAGACAAAATATTTCCAGAAGTATTTAATTTTACGACAGAATACAGTAGTCATTACCAAAAAGAGCTTTTTTGTTATATGAATGTAATTGATAGCTGTCCTAAAAATTAGACCTCAGAAAACTACTAAAAGTAAGAAGTATGCAACTTGAACCACTTTAGGTGACACATTTGCAATCTCAACCTTCACTTTTAATGTAGACACAAAAGAATCAGGCATTTTTATTAGTCCAAGCAGTATCCCTTACAGTTTCTTTCTTTAATGTTCTGTAAAAAGGAAGCTATAAGGGGTAAGAAGGAAGAAAAGATATAATCTCACATTTTCTTGCTTTTTTCTTTTCCATCTATTTATGCAAAATGGGAAAGAAAAGGGTAGAAGGCTTTGCAACTAAGGCCATTTTCTCAGGAGCGAAAAAAAGGCAACAAGGCCAACATACTTACATTTCTAGGAGATTCAACAATCATCTCTTACGTACAGCTATGTATAAGCATCTGTAGATAAGTAGATGTGTGAACATAGTACTTTCATCATTGTCCTGCCTTACTCGTTCCCTCCCCTGCCACAGCTGTTAAGCCTTGTACATTATTGGGCAGATAGCTGTCCTTTACACATCAGCGTAGAACTTACAATAAAGAGCATTTTATGCTTTGGTAATTGAAATATAACTACTTTCCAGCAACACCATTGTGCTTCATCCTCCTCTGCTACTGATTAAACTGGTTTAATGGTGGGGCTTGGTGACAGTTTCACACAGAACTCCAGAAAGTACCAAGATAATTTTAAAAACTAATTATTTTAAAAGATACACTAATACTCATCCAACACTATTTGACTGCTTGGGGACTTTACATTTTTGCACCACAAGAAGAGAATACTGAAAGACAGACAATGGTAGCAAGTCACAGTCCATAGACTGTTTATGGAACAAATATAAATGAAAGGACAGATCTACAGAAAGTTACAGTAAAGCTGTGATTTCATGATTCAGGAACTTGACCCGTATCAGTTAAGAAATTCCCACTGCTTCTTCCTCATCCTGACAGCTCTCTCTCTGCCCTCACAGCTATAAGCATGCCACTGCTCAGTTGTTCTGGTACTTCTGTTTGTGGGACGCTGAGCCAGAACAGGAAATCAACACAGGGCTTTAGGAGAGGAACAAAGAATGAAAAAGGGAATAGGGCCTGACTTAGGTCACAGGAAACAGACATCAAAAATTGTGCCACAGCAGCAGAGGGCATATCATGCCTAGGGTGTTGAACAGGATTTAAGCTGCTACTGATGCCAAAGGCTGTGTATCATGAAACCAGAGACAGCATCATGTCAGGAGAGGACATTGCATCAACAGATAGTCAAGGACTAAAGGCAGCACTTCAGTAACAGGTAAACCCAGGAAGTGAACAACCAGCATTTCCAGACAGATCTGGCCATTATTTACATGATTTTTGACTGTATTTTAGAGCCTGATGTTATGTGAATACCTACATACTGCAGCATCCTACTGCAGATTTCAAGTAAAGCTAAGGAACTGCTAAAAGGCCAGTTTTGGCAGCAATGAGTAGATACTAGAGTTATGCTAAATGTCTATGAGACCACTGAATGTTTGAATCAGCCTGCTTAGAACACGTTTTTAGCAGTACCATAGACTAAGGACGCGTTTTATACAACAGGTGTTTATTGCCAAAGCTCCAGCTCGTCTGCAGTATGCAGCTCACCTTACAAGATCTTGGAGCAATCTAGGACAAACTCCTGACACCAACTGGGATTGATTACAAGAGTGCACCCGAGTTCAGTCCAAACTCAGGAAAGAGGGACACCAACCACCTGCTGCACTCTTTTTATTTACAATTGTATCTGTATTTTAATAGACTTGCTTCATTCAAATCCCAATAGATTTATATCCAAACAGTATTCCCTACTGCACTGGCAATACGGCACAGCACCTGTTTACCATTGTTTACAATCTGTCCCTGTCAAAGCATACAAAGAATCTACATCTTCTACTCCAGTGTGTCTTAAAACATCCTCCCTTCACCCCCAGAGAGTCCTAGAAATCAACAAAACCTGGAGACCTATAAGTGCACAGAAGTGCTGCTAAAACAAAAAACTTGAGCTGAGTTTGGGAAGAAACTTTTGCAAGGACTAACAGATGAGTACCTGGAAAAGCCATATTAGGCTTCTTAGCTGGAAGTCCATGTTTGCATATCTTGCCACATAGTCATTTCAGATTATTCTATTCAAAGGCAAGAATTCTTAGCCCCAAGTAACTCTGCCTATATTACCTTAGCCTACAGGATATTAAAATTGACCCCTGCAATGTTCAGAAGTAGCAAATTTTCTCATCAGGTCCCACTTGAGTTTTAAATATACAAATTCTGCCTTTCAGAAGAGTGAAGTGGGACCTGAACAGGGGAATATGGAAAGAGACACATACTGTACATTCCTCAGAACGGTCTCTTAAGAAACCTGTCCAAAACTTACTAGCTTAAAAATGTGGTTTCATGTATGTGAAATATATATTCAATATATACGAATCATTGCATATGTGAAACTGCATTTTATGAGCTAAAGGGGGAAAAAATAAAAAGAAGCACGTCTGAAACCTATTTAGAATTTTAAAAGCTTTCATAACAACCTTACAGCCATGCAGACCACATTACAAAATTGAAAATCTTCCACATATGACATAGGCTTAGAGGCAATTTTTGCTACAGAGCACATGAATAACCTTCATTATGACACATCACACTCCCACCTCTGATCACAGTTAATTAAAAGAAAGCATGTGTCACAGAGCCACTGCATCATATGTTTAATCAACAAAACAGGACTACAGAGTCCTCATGTAATTCTACTGACTTCACAAATTGATATCACAGACTGTTTTTCCTTATAATGGTCAAAAAATATTTTGAGGTTGCAATTCAAGGCGGGGAACGGGATCTAAAGGGATGGTTACCATCAACTGTCTATGACAGATTATATAACTGTGGTGAGTGAAAAGGCCCTGATGTTACTGATAAGATTTTTTTGTATGAGAACAAGGATCCTTGGACAAACTCACAGTAATTCAGAAATGCAAAGTACAGCTAACAGTTTGAACATAAAGCCTACTGGAAACATCAAGAGAAGCATGCACAGGATGGTCTCATGATTTACAAATCAAGACTTGGAAATTCGCTTCTCCCAGGTGGGGTCTATTTAATCTTGGGCAAGTCACTTCCTGTCACTTCTTACTTTAATATAAGAACAACAGGAATCCTTTTTTTCATTCTACATCTTTTTTTGGCTTATGTAAATAATATAGCGCCTCGGGCAAAAAAAATAATCTCTTATGAGGCTAAATACAGAGTATCTATCAGAGTGAGATACAGGAAAAAAGCTCCAATAATCAAAGTAATCAGTATGACTGTATTTGGATTAGGGCATTAAATACAAGAAACCCAGTATAATTGTGTGCTTCACACTGATTTCTGTATTTAACGTGGGAGTAACCTTTTCTCACTTTCTAAATTCCGCTAAGAAGCGGGAAGTGTAAAGTCCCTCTGTAATACACTCTGGACAGTGTCCCTCTCCCCCACCACGTAGTAATGTGCTAAACCAAGGGAAGTTTGAGACAAACTTCAGTGTAACAATCAGAGCTGGTCTGCAACTTTACACTGTATAAATGTGCAAGATTTTGCCACAAGCAGCCTGCCATGGTTTATAAAGAAAACAACACCATGGCCTTCTAAAGGATTTGTCAACTGGCAAACAGAAGAAGCAAAAAAATGCCACATGGGCCAAGTCCTCTAGCAAACAGACATGGTCATGAGTTTTGCAATGAAGCATTCAAGGCCTGAATTACCACATCTTCGCTACATTTTAAAAAAAATTTTTACAAATTTGCAGATTAGAAAATCCAAGTAATTCTTCATTTTTTGCAAAGTCTAATTTTACTTAGGATTGTAAGCATTCCCAGAATTTCAACATTTTTTTTCATTCTCTGTTTATAGATTTCATGCTTTTAAAAATCTAAAGACAAAGAGAGGGATTTTTAAATTATCAAAATTGCTCAACCATTCTTCCCTTCTTACAGATTTACAGTTCACAAACACATTTCTAGGTTTTAACCTTTCACTTGAAATCAGGAATGGAAATCACAGTACAAATTTTAACAGAAAGAAGGTATGGCCTTTCCAGTTTTAATATG